>VZRZ01002487.1:128675-140912 GCA_013398175.1 Climacteris rufus
GGGGGGTCTCCCCCCCCCCCCCCCCCACGGCCCTCTGCAAGCACGGCCCTCGCTGAAGCGTGTGTTTCTGCTTTCCTTTCGCAATAAAGAGATCTCTGGAAGGGCGGTGTACCCTTCCCGAATCCCTTCTCCCAGAATATTTATGCCCACCGCGGGATTTCAAACTCCAGCAGCCTCCATGTATCAGTCGGCCGGGCTGGGCTGAGTCCAGACGCCTTCGCTGTGGTCCGAGCCCGGGGCGGCTGGGTTTGGCCTTTGACAGGAATCTGTCACTGTACCCCAGCGGGGATGGCCGAGGAAGGCAAAATAAGACACCCGCTAGCAACAGTGTTTCTAAATGCCATCAGCTGGAGAGCGAGGAAGCGCAACGGGGGGGATTTTACGAGCTCACTGAGAAATGTTTATACAGCGAAACTTAAAGGTTAACTATGTGTGTTCGCTACTCGCTAAAACCTGAAAGATGGCAGAAATAAATGACTAACATGATTGCAGCGAAGTTCCCTGTGATCGTTGTTTAGCTGGTAACTGAGGTCCTTAAATTACGTGTCTTGCACGGAGAACTCCAGAGTAAGTACTGAGGTTTTCTAACAGGATGGGTTTTTTTCCCCCCCTTTAGCTCTAGTTATTATTAATTCTAGGAGGAATTACTGTAATTTGTACTATTTCTCTACAATACAGGTATATCACAGTGGCCAGGTTTTGATCCCAAGATGTGAGTAGATCAGAGTGAGCGAGACAGGGGAGTGAAAAGGGAAGGAGATGAGGAGAGCAGTTACTCTGATGTAGTGACAGATTCTTTCATTTCTCACTGCAGAGCCCCGGATGAGCTGGGCTGGTGCAGTTCTGCCAACAGCACAGTTAATTGTGTCCTGTAAATCAAGGTCCACGGAGCTGTTCTCTTTCTGTACAACAAAAGGTTTTGTAATGAGTAAGCCCAGATCAGTCATATAAAAATTTTAACATCGACTGGGCAAGGGGTATGTGTGTGGACCTTAGAGGGTTAATAGCTAAACTATTAAGATTGGAGTCAGATGTGGGTAAAAGCAACAGGAGAGTCTGGTTTTTCCTAATATCCTGTAGTATGATAACTCTGAAGAAGGTAATTGTTTAAAAAAAATCTGTTTCAATTTAAGATTTATTAAGCAAGAAGAACCTTACATAAACATAAGAATCCCTTTTTTGTTTGTAAAGGCAAGAAATGGCTAGAAATGTCATCTGAACTTAAAGACTACAAACTATGTGTGGATTTTTGTGCATATGTGCAAGAATGTTATTAATCTCATTTTCAGCTAGCTTATTCTTTGTCTTAGGGGGACTGGGGTGTTTAACTCAGGCCTTTGGAAAAATGGCTTCTGTGCTTTTAGGTTTTTTCCCCCTAGCAAATGAACTATTTCTAGCATTTAATAAGACTTCCGAATACAGGAGCAAGACATGGCAAGTGCCTTCCAAAGAAGGAGAAATGGAGGGGGTGGGAGGGGAAGTCAAGTTTTACTTATATATGTTGTAAGTTGGGAATGTAAACTTGTACGTGAGAGGATCTGGAGAATGACTTGGCACCCCAATGACCTGGCTTTTTGGAACTTCAAGAGTTTGGTCTGTCTCCCCCTATGGTTATAATAAGAGATTAAATGCAATTGGCATATTTAATTAATTAGCATATGAAAATAGGATGACTTTTACTTTGTCATTGTTTTCCTGTGAAACTTTTGTATGCTAATGAATGTCTACATTTACAGAGTAATTTAAATAGCTTTGCTTCATATTACGCATTTGCAGATTGTTTTGTCCCTTTCTAATGCTGAAAGCCTTTGTATTATAGCCTAAAAGTCCTTTCCCTTTGCTATATGAGCCTTGAGTAATAAATATGTTGTCAATTATTGTTATACACAGCTTCTAACAGAGCAGACTGAAAGTTGCTCTTAAATTTAAAGCCTCTGTTTGCTTGGGTGCTACATCTTGTGCATTCCAGAGTTAATTGAATGTGCAGTGATGAAGTCCAATTAAAACAAACAAACAATCCGTGTTGTGTTTCTGTTTTCTACAACTACCTTATCCTAAAAAAAAGAGATCCCTGCTGCTGGGATATAAAGACGTGCTCTGAAACATTCTTTTTTATTTTTTTGACAATTGAGAAGCATTGTTTGTGTTTCTGGGAAACTGTTGTATGATACAATATTGCACTAAGAATTCTGGATTGAGATGGGTCCACAGTGACCAAGTGGCTTATATCAATATTCAGTTTACCCCCTTGTATTAAGGCTTAAGCTTCAGTTTGGCCAGCACTGGCTTTTGCTTATGCTGTTTAAACAGCAGTAAACTTGAGGTTAGCTCTAGCCATTAGTATATGCTTGGTGTAAGCCATGCAAGCTTAGGTCCTGCTGCTGGAAATGTTTACAGAAATGAGTAGCTTTTACTTGTGTGCTTAAATTGTTTGGATTAGGAGTTGTATAATGGGAAGAACCAGCTTGGAAGGATACAGCACAGCTATTGCTCATCTTTTCCTCCTCCCACCTTATGGCTGAAGAATGATGGGAGGAAACATGTTTTGCAAGTAATAGCACACTGAAGTTGTGGCATTTCTGTCAGAAATTCCCAGATAGACTATCAGATCAGTTTGCCAAAATTACATAGTTTTTTCAGAAATAGCTCTTTGGCTGCTGGTTCATTGACAAAGGATATTTCCAGCTACTGAAGAAAATTTCACAGGTGGTCTGCTATAATTCTTCATCTTTGTATTTTGCTTGTTTATAATATGCACAAAATACATTGTATATTTTAAGCAGAACTTTAAGAGCATGTGGCTTCTCACCACAAACTGACAGTACTCCTCAAGCATGTTCTTGTGCAAGGAGGTTTTTCTAAATGTACAAAATGAGTGAAGTGCTCATATAGTGCTCATAAGAGGTAAGAGCCAACACAAACATTGTCAGTATTTTTAAAAATCTGTAAATTACAGCTTTTTGCTAGTTTACCTTTTCTTGGAACTCTGCCTGGAAGGCTAACTCCTTAAAAGCTCTTAAATATAGCCATGAGGTTGGTGAGTTGCATTTCAAGATCATTTTGAGCCTATCAAGGCCAATGTTTTGCTCACTAGTAAGCCTGAGGTAGACAGTCTCTCAGGCAGGCCTTTCATTTCCAGTGGATTGCCTATCAACAAATGCTGAAACTGTGATTTCAGTTGTTCTGTACCAAAGTCATGTACTCCTGTCTAAGGTCTGTGTTTGAAACATTGATTTATAGCACCTGATAGCTCTTGCTCTTCTGCCTTGTGTACTTCTCTCCTTCATTTTCTCTCTTCCCTTTTCTCCCCTTCTTAAGATGTAAGAGGAGTATTATGGAGTGTGCTTGCAGGTTTGTACCTATAACAGATATAACAAATTTTATTCAGTTGCCCCCTTTTATCTAAGAACAGATCCCACAGTTTACATTTAGTATCTTTGACTTTAGTAAGAATTTTTTTACAATGTTTCCAGTTATGCACTATATTACCTTTATGCAGAGGATGCGTTCTAAAAAAGCATTTTCAACTGCCATCCAAATATTGAAATATAATTGCTTGCTTTTATTTAAAATAAATTTTGTTTCCTATGATGTTTTTGTAACCACCTTTTTGAGCTTGTTGCCTTTTAATTTTGCATCAAGTAACCCCAGTCTAATATTAACATGATTCCAGAGCTAGGCTTCTCTGTCGGCAGCATGCCAAATCTTGTCTAATGTCTGTGTTAATGTGGTGTATATGAAAACTGACTTCTCTGTGGATTTGATCACTGATTTGTATAATTACAACCAGCATGATTAAAAATCTGCATGTCAATATCGTGATGCTTATAATAAAACTTAGAGCTTTTTCTCAACAAGGTGATGTTAGCTTCTTAAATTTTCTTTGAGAGTCCAAACATCTTCATTTCTGAATGTGTTTGAGTGTTTTAGAAAGAAAATAGGAACATGGATGCAGTTATAAATATAACAATATAGGCCTTGGATCGTGCTGCGTGGTAGGACTCTGCACTCTCTTGTTCTATAGGAAAGCTGCATCTTCTCTCACTAGTGTTAAAAAGACTGATATGAAAGACTTGCATCTGAATCTATAGACATATCTAGACAAATACTGCTATACTGTTCTTCAAAGCACACATCCCTTCTGTATTCCCGTGATCCCTGCTGGAGCCAGGTAAGCCACCTCTGACATAGGCACTGTAATTGTTCAGCTTTACCCATTTTGCCCTCCCCTAATCTCATCACTAACAAAATATTCCTGTGACAGTGGTAGTGCTGGCTCAGCAGGAGGCTCTGCCGAGGCACCCAGGCACTCTTGCTCAACCCGTCGAGCACTTGGGCTTGTCGGACACTGCCCTCACCCATGGGCCATTTCTGTAGCAACAGAGACACACAATAACCATGGCACAAATTGAAAGCTACTTTGTGCTTTCAGGTGTGGATCAACTTGTCTAACAGCAGTAAAACCTGACTTGTTTTCAAGTATGTTAAAAATTAGTGCATGATTAGCAAAGATATTTTTTAAGGATCTCTTTTTGTAATCAAGTGTTAATCACCCAAAAGTTCAAAAGTGTTTATGTAAAGAAACTGCATGTGTTTGTGTGCATACTTTAGGACTAATGTATTTTTACTTTCAGACTCTTTGCAGGAATTGGTGTTTTCATATAAAAATAAAAGCTTCACATGCTGAGATGACTATTCAAAATATGAATATTTATATACTTTGAAATGAATTTTATGGAGGCGCTGAAGAAATGTCTGAACCTAGCCTATTTGCATCTCTATATACAGACTGCTAAATAAATTATGCTAGGTCTAGAACCTCACTGGTAAATTGCAGATGTCTTTTGTAAAAGTATACATATGGCTTTGAACTGTTTCCCCATGCTTTGCTCATCAGAAAGATCGTATGGATAATGTCATCATGAGAGGGCATTTTTCTAGTCTTGTTTGCAAAGCATAGTGGATCTGTGTGGTAAATATTGAGTTTTCAATCATCCTCAGGCTGAAATGAGTTCATTCTGTGCGTATGGAATATGAGAAAAATATATACAAAGGATATGTTTATATTTAATAAAATTAATAGTATAAAGCAAGTACAAAGAAACCTACAAGCCTAAACAGCTTGGCAGGCCAATAGCCAGCGAATGTCTTAGAGTACTGCCAAACATGTAGAAGGCAGACCAGGCTCTCATCTGTTATGAGGTACCAAAAGAGTATGTAACTTCTAGTCTTGTGAGGATGTTGTTTACCCAGGATGCAGTTCTGTTCTCTCAGCAGCTCAGTGTAGGTTTGGATTTCTGCAGGTATCTGCTAGGAGGTACCACTAGTATTCAGGAGAAATGTGATTGCCTAAAAAAAGCAAGCAGTTGTGTTACAACAGCCCTCCACAGACTGATCCCAGAGTGTGAGTCCCCTTTTACAGGGCACTGACCTCTCCTTAGGAGGCTCTGGGGAAAGGAAGCCATGTACCAGAGGAAGGCTGCAGAGAACATCTGCAGTGTAAGAGGGAGGCTTATGTATTGCTGTTGTGCTCAACTGTGAGCTGCCAAAAAGCTGTGGAAGTGCTCTCAGCAAAGGATGCCGCCAAATAGCTTATGGAGCTGAATGGTTTCTTTAGCTGTTTGTGAATCCAGTAAATGTCAAGCTTTACACCTGACCTTTCATACAGCCCATCTGCTTGGACAATATTCACAGGCAGTTTCAGGTGGTGTGAAGATGAAGCTCAGTGGTCCAGGCTAACAGCCCATTTTGTTCTCAATATGTGATTTTCCAGTTATATAAAACTGCTGATTTCATGCAAGAATAGCTCGTATGGTTTTAGAGTAGCTGTTAATATACTGAAATTGAACAATGCATGTATTTGATTGAACCGAAGTGACCACAGTGACAAACAGGCATCTGTTTCATTGCTGCAGACTTATTGCTTTTCAGATTTCTTTGCAAAATGTCCCCTGACACTCAGAGCTCTATTGTCTGTTTCTCAATCTGATACCTTTCAGGGTGTAATTTTGGAAGATTAGTTTTTTAATGTCTCCCTGTCTGTCTCATATGGTGCTGTGGCTGTTCATAAACATTTCTGACCTATTAGTGGATGTCTTATTAGCCTGGAGCTGATGCTGTCCTGAGGTACTGATATGATGAGGGCTTTTTCTCAAAGGTATACTTGATGGCCTTATTCTAGGAATTGAGGTGATAACAAGCTCCTGTTCATTTAAGGCTATTTTTTCTTCTTTTTTTTTTTACTTTACTTTACTTTGATGCATATTTCAGTGTTCAACATCTAAATGCTAACTGCAAAACACTCAAAGTTAGATATTCAAGGGCATGTTTGTTCTTGGGTCTCTTTCCACCTTTTCATGGCCTCTGGAAGGAGACTTACACTTTGAAAGAACATGCCTTATGAAAATCAGTAGGTACACCTTCAATTATGCAACATTTTTTTTCTGCAGGTAGAAGTCATCCTCCTTTGTGCAATTCTTTGCATTTGCCTTCATCATGCTTTGTTGTGTACTAAATCAGCTGTTATCTAATGCAATTGTGAGAAGATAAGCTAGGCTTGTTTTTAAAAGGAAACTGTTGGCACATTGTCCTGCTGGAGTGCTGGGGGAGATTTAAAAACTGGTATGTGAGCTATAACACAGGTTTTGCACATGAGTGAAAGTAGGGGAAAACCATTTCCAAACAGGCAGTTATAGTAATATTCTGTCAGTGTTGGACTCTGAATGAGTATGAATTACTTCAATCTTGCATGACTGTGGTATATAAAACCCGATAAAAATGAATTAAGTCTGTATTCCCTCTGTAAAATACTCAAGCTGTTTCCCTTGCACTGTCACCTAGTTGAATGGGCACAGCTTAAGTGGGAATATAGAAATATTTTGAAAATATTGGGGGGTTTTCTTGCTTTTTTGTTTTAAGTGAGCTTCCTAAAGAAGCCTGATCAGTACAAAAACAATACAGTTATGTTTGTGCACAGTGGGGGGGGTGAAAGAAAAGCTTCCTAACCACATGCTGCTACCAAGAAAAAAGAAAACTAAAAAAAACATAGACCATAAAGCTTAGCTTCTGTTCTGCCACTGCTCCAAACCATGAAGGGATTTTGTCACCTATATCACATCTAATACTTTGTCTGACTTGAGTTCAACTCTTAAGTGTTGTCCAGATGATCCTGAAGAGTTTTGGAAGATCATCTCCTTGGGCTTGAGTATAAGTGATGGTTAGGCACTGTTTCTGGTGATGCAAATAGGTCAGATCTCTGCTTTCACTTCCCGGTTTCTGGGGATGGAAAGTCTTTGTCTTTCACAAACAAAATGGCCTGCTATTCATTTTGTAGAATAACTGTAGAAAAATATAAATCAATGATGTCTGTGAAAAAAATGCAATATTTATTTCTAAACTTTTTGTTTTGAGCCAGTTTAGTGACTAGGCTTCTGACTTAGTCATACCAGTCCCAAGTCTTAAAAAAAGTCTTTAAAAAAGAACCAAAACCCTGGGTAAGCTGCAAGTTCTCTTCTTCCCCACCCCCAGCTAGAGTCTGTTTGCCTGCCTTTGCTTGTGTACTCTATCGGTTTCACAGTTCATATACTTGTGTTTTTTTTAAATCTCCCTCTGCACTCTGGTGGGAAACATGTCTGCTGTTTCCTTTCAAGCACACAAGGCTTGATTCTCCTCTCACAATGGCATAAATTGTGAAGAACTCCACTTGAAATCAATGGAAGTAAAGACATGTAAAATGGGGTGAGAGAAGAGCCCAGTCTCTGGTTTCTATTTTTAAGTGAGTCTGGTTAACCTAAAATTGTTCAATGTGCCACTGTGACTTTAGTTTCTAGATATCCATTACTATGCTTGATACTTTTTGTACATAATGTTTCATTTTCATATATAATACATCACAGCTAGTACCCCTAATCATGATGCACGTCTTTGATTTAGTGCCTTGGTCCTACTATGTCACTTTTGGTAGTTAATAAGTAATAAGTATGGTAAAGTACTTACCTTACTAAAGTCAAATCCTCCAAAAAGTGTGGGGATAGCTATATTCCTGTTCAGGTCCCAAAGGAAAGAAGGCTGGATTGGCTCTATCTCTACAACTTAAACTTTGTTTGTGGTTTTCTATTGCCTTCTTAGAGCTAATCTGTGAATCTTGTTCCTCATTATCCAGGTTCAAGATATTAATTCTGTTTAAACAATACTTTCTCAGTTACTGTTGTTTTTTTCTGTGCTTGTAAAGTGTTTGACTCCACTCTTCTGTTCTACATGCTTAAGAAACTTATTATTACTTCAATTTTTTTCTGAACAGTGAAATACTTTGCAATAAACCTGGAATATCCACATGCAGTTTTTTCTATTGCCCAAGTTTTGGTGGTTGTTCACGTTTGTTTATTTTTGGCAATGGATTATGGTCCTTAATTACCATCAGTAGTCAAATAACTGAATGAGATTATACAGCAGTGCTGTAAAAACTGTTCATGCTAGCTATGATCTGTATATGTGTGGATATCTTTGAGAACAGTCACCTCATTCATTAACCAGTGCAACTTTACCTCTATTTAGTTTTGAAATTAATGCAACCTTCTCTACCTAACTGAAACATTGCTTTGACTGCCTCTTTCTATAGTTTAAAAAATGCCCATGAAGTAGTTGGCTCTTGTAATGTATTCTGACTTGGAGTAAATCTTTTGGCATATTTGAGTTTTTGTTTCCTGCTCGAATAGCAAATCACAGGTGTCCACAAGAGACTCTCTTTAAATGTGTGATAGACTTAGTACATCACTTAAATTTTATCTCTAATTTTATTATGAGAGTAGAAATCCTGTGGTGTTTAGCTGTTCAGTTGTTGGGCTTTCCTCTTCCATTTTAGTCCACCAGCCCCCCAAAAAGTCAAGAGGTTGCCTGGCTAGTATGTGGTGGCCTTATGTATCAGGGACAGCAGATGCCACAGAAGCTTGCAGTGCTGCACTGGCTTGTAATGGTGCAGATCTCGACATTCAGTGTGGCTTCCCAGCCACAGAAGTGATGTAGAACTGGCTTCTGACACATTGGCTACAGTTATTAATTCTAATGGCAAATTCTTCCTTGCGCCTGCTAGGTTTTGCATGACTTACCATGGGGAAAATGGTTTTCCATATTAAGTTCATTGCAGCTTTAACCATGGCTGTTTTGCAGTGTAGCTGTCTGACAGTGAGGTGGCATGGTGGAGACCCAGATGCGGTGTTCACTGCAGCTGTGAACTGCTGTGGTTGTGAGCAGTAGTGCTTGTCTATAACTGATGTGAGGAGAGGTGGGAGCAGAGAAGGGTGTCTGATAGAGATACATATGCTTGTCAGTTCCATACACTTTTCCTAGCTGGAAGCTGGATACTTCCCAGCTGTGTTTGCTAGAGCAGTCCTTGTTGTGGAGTAGGGAACTGACAGCCTTCTGAGTGCAGAGATGTGCAGGTGGTCTTTCTGGTGGCAGACTTTACTCATTTTTAATCTCATGGTTTTGAGACTCATTCTGTCATACCATTTTGGGGGCATTTTTAAGCTCTTCTGAGAGTTATAATTGTGGAGGCTGCAATGCCTGAACAGAAACTACTTTTGGTAGTGTTTTCAAAGTTGAAGGTCTGGTGTGCAAAAGTCATTTTTGGGTACAAGGGAAAGAAAAGGTGCTATGGTTAGAATATGAGACTGTAGGAAAATTAGTCTCTAATACAGATTGGTATAGAGAGCAAGCTTGAAGAAAGACTGAAATCTTGTGAAGCACCTTATCAGTCTTACGGATAGAAGTGGCTTCTATTGGAAAAGGTATGGGAAAAGAAGAGCATGCTTCTGGCTCTGTCATTAGTTGTAGTGGTTAACAACAAATCAAAGATAATAGCGTGTAATAAGGTTGATGACTTAAAGGCTCTGAAGAAACTTGAGTAACTTTCTGCCTGTTGTGAAACTGGTGATGTAAGACTTGACCTCAGGAACCGGAGATAGGTTTGGGGATCCAGAGCTTGAATTTGTTTGTAGGTAGTTTTGAAAAGTTGTCACCACAAAATACAGAGCTTATGCTCCAGCACTTCTGCAAGACACAAATCTGATCTGGAAGCAGCAATAAGCCCAAGGTAAATCTTAGAAAGTAGTCCTTCTAGTAAATCGTACCAGAGCCATTTGCTTGCAGTAGGTATCCTAAGCTATCATTACTGAATAATTCGCTGTGTACCTATTCCAGCCATCTTTCAAAGCTATCTTTTTTCACAGAGAAGCTTTCTGACAAGATGGATGCTTGGCACCCATGACTTTTGTGGCAGAAAGCAAAAACTTATGGGATCAGAAGTAGATCTGAGTAGATTAATCCTTCTATTCAGTTACAGGTCCATATCATGGTGTAAAGTGTAAGAAAGTGTTTAAAGCTCTTTAAGAATATACATGTATTAAGGACAGAAGTGTGTGTCATGTGGAAGTACAGCAATATTTTGAATAATGCCAACAAGCTCTAAGTTTTTATCTGTGTCCTCTTTAAGAAAAAAAACTGGTATGCTGTGGAAGGGTGCATGGAAAATAGATATTTCTTGACATGCTTCCAAAAGTACTATTTAAAGACAATTTTTTAATGTTTGTGCCTTAGCAGCATTCTGGTAGCCTCAGTTTTCTTTCCCATGAAACACTTCCAGCTCTCACTTTCAAATTAGGTTATTCTGTGATACCTTATGGAACAAAATAATATCAAGAGGACACACTGCAAAACATTTTTCTAAATTTGACCCCAGTATGCACACAGTTTGGTACAGCTATGAATTTTGTCCTTAAGAAACATTTTGGAAAACAGCTGATCATGTGTGCACATGCTACATCTGTACCACCACAGATGTACACCAAGGAAGCCTGAGATCCACATCTCCAAAGCTGAAGTGTTTCTGTAGCTTTTAGGCCAACGCTAAAAGGTGCTTTACCAGCACGGAGGTCACAGTGTACCACCCTGAGAAGGTGTAGACAGTTATCAAGTCAGTGCTGTGAGAGCTGTCTGCAGGAAAAATGCTTGAGAAAAGTCACCTTGAAACTGCATAGATGAAAAGTATGTGGAATTAATGACAATCCTGGACATTTTCACTTAAATACTAAAATATGGGCTTTAGGGCTAACTACACTTCTGGTCCTGCAAAGAAAATCAGACTAGTGTAATAGTGCCTGCCTTGTCTCTCTTGCAGCTGGTCACTCCAAGGAAGGACAGAAGGGATGGGTGTTGCAACTGGGAGGGTAGCAGCCAAGTCAGGTCAGGCAAACACCATGTACAAATTCAAAGATGACAGATGATGTAAAGTAGTAGGGTATGGAAAGCTCAGCCTGTGGTGCTAGGGCTCTGACCCTAATGTCCACTCCAGTGGAAAATGGCCATATGCTGTTATCTCCTCAAGAGGGAGAGGTGTGATGGAATGCAGCCACAGAGTTGGTGGTGGCTGCAGGCTTGTTATGGTGGCTTAATGTAGAGCTGAACAAAAGGTTGATGAAATGTCATAGAAAGGTTTGGGTTGGTAGTGACCTTAAAAATCATCCAGTTCCAACCCCCCTGCCATGGGGCAGGGACATGTCCTACTAGACCAGGTTGCTCAAAGCCTATCCAGCCTTGCCTGGAATACTTCTGGGGATGAGGCATTCACAGCTTCTCTGGACAACTTGTTCTGATGTCTGACCACCTTCACAATAAAGGATTTCTTCCTAATATCTAATCTAAAGCTACTCTCTTTCATTTCAAATCCAATACCCATTGTCTTATCACTGCGTGCCTTTATAGAAAGTCCCTTCCAGCTTTCTTGCACTGCAAGCTGCTATAAGGTTTCTCTTGAGCCTTTTCTTCTCCAGGCTGAACAATCCCAGCTCTCTCAGCCTGTCTTCATAGAAGAGGTGCTCCAGCCCTCTCATTATCTTCTTGGCTGTCCTCTGGCCTCTCTCCAACAGGTCCATGTCCTTCCTGTGCTGGGTGCCCTGGAGCTGGCTGCCGCATTCCAGGTGGGNCCAGCCCTCTCATTATCTTCTTGGCTGTCCTCTGGCCTCTCTCCAACAGGTCCATGTTCTTCCTGTGCTGGGTGCCCTGGAGCTGGATGCAGCATTCCAGGTGGGTCTCACCACAGTGGTGTGGAGGGGCAGAATCACCTCCCTCGCCCTGCTGGCCACACTGCTTGCATGCAGCCCAGGACACATTTAGCTTTCTGTACTGCAAGTGCACTGTTGGGTCATATTGTGCTTTCCTCATGCATCTGTCACACTTTGGACA
>VZRZ01002489.1:3343-23874 GCA_013398175.1 Climacteris rufus
TGGCGGGTCAGGACGTGTTTGGGGCGCGGTGTCACAGCCCGCTCCGGCCGTGCCGAAGGACGGCACCGCTCCGCCCGCACCGGTGTTTCCCCCTCCAACGGTGACATTCAGCCGTTGCTGGAATCGCCCTCCCAACGCTGCTCGCACGGAGCCGGGGACGCTCCCGGGTGCCGTGGTCGAGCTCGAGCTCCTGGCGGGAGAAGTTCCCTCCGTGTTCGCTTCTCCTTGTCCCAGCCGGGTGCCGGCCCTGTCCGGGGAGGTGTCCGGGCTCTGGAGGGCTTTGTAGGGGGTGTGGGCACCCGCCTCATCTCGGGGTCGGAGGGTGTAGCCCTCACCACTGGTGTATAACCCAGTGGTTCTGGGTTCCTGTGCTGTGTGCTGACCTCTGCTGACCTGCTGTCACCCCGCCGTGCCGGGAGGAGTTTTCCCAGTGTTCCTGTTAGACCTTGGAGGTCCTGTCAGGGCTTTGAAAGTTGTTTGTGCTTTGGTGTTTTGCTGGTTATTCAGGAATTGGTGCAGCTCCCAGCAGGTCGGGCTCAGTCAGGACTCACAGCCCCTGTTGTGGGTGGGGGGGATCAGGAGTGGCCCAGAGAGGGTTGCTGTGGTGCTTTCTCCCTGAGGGCACAGTTCCCTCACTTTTGGTGCCACACGTGCTGAGTGACAGGGACTGAGAGCCTCAGGCTCAGTTCCCCAGAGCTGGGATTTTGGCTCTGCTTGTGTGGGAGCTGGGGGAGCTCCCTGCACTGGGGTGGTGACAGGGAAGGAAGGGCGTTGTGTGGTGGATAACTCACATGGAACTGATGCTGTGCACACGCAGGTTGTGCTGCTGGGTGTCGTTTGTCCCTTTATCTGCCTCAGAGCAGAGTCACTCTGGTGTAGAGTGTGATGGCACTGCCAGGGCTCAGTGCTGGCAGCAGGTGTGACACCAGGGTGAGGGGGGACATGTACCCACCTCACAGAGCTGATGTGTTTCCTTTTGTCCCCGGCATCTTGGCTTAATACACAAAGCAGCAACATCAGCAATCCCAGAGGGGAGTATCCAACCCTGGAGATGCCATGAAATGTCTTTTATTTGGTTTTGTGAGTCTGGTTCGGTGAGTCCGGTGCGTGGTGCTGTTTGTAGGTGACACTTGCACAGCTGGACAAGCTGAATGACTGTTCAGACCTGGGGCTGGTGTGAGCAGTGGGGTCTGTGAGCTGGTAAAGCCCCTGTGGAGCACAGACAGAGCACTGCAAACTTCCCTGCACTGCAAACTTCCCTGCACTGCATTTAAACTTCCCATGGAATCTGCTCCCCACACTTTGTGGGCCAAGCTGAACTTGCCAGTGCCTGTTGGAGCAGGTCCTGCTTTGGCACCTCTCCAGGAGCTGACCAGCAGGGATGGACTTCCACCTGAAACAGCACTAAAGGCCACTTTCCTACTCTTTTTTTCCCAGTGAAACGTGATGTCCAGGAAAATGATGAGGAAGCAGTGCAAGTCAAGGAGCAGAGCATCCTGGAGCTGGGGTCGCTGCTGGCCAAGACTGGGCAGGCAGAAGGTGAGCCTCAAAGCACGAGCTGAGGTAACAGGCAGGAGATCCTGCAGCCAGTGGATTTAGTCTCCTTACTCAATAGGATAGCAGGAAAAACGGCTTTTGGCAGGAAATGTTCTCTCAGAGACAGGACAGAAACTTAAAAACGAAATAAAGAACAGAAAATATTAATCTGGTGTTGCTTTGGCCCAGCGTTCCAAACTGTGGGGCGGTTCGGTCTGTGACCCTTTGGCATGGGGCTGCTTCAGTGTGAGTGATTAAAGTTTTGTTAAGTTGTTATGTCTGAGATGAGAGGTGTCTACTGGTTGGTTTCAAATGGGAAAGTTTGTCCCATGAAGTCCTTTCTCCCCAGCAGCTCTCACAATTAATTGATTTATCTGCTGAGCCATGACATCAGCAGCCCCTGCCCGGCTCTGCATGAGCAGGACGGGACAGTCCCTCCATTGTGAGTCTGAGGGCACAGGGATGGAGTGGAACTCTCTGCTCAGGGATGATTTGGAGTCTGTTCCTGTTTCCTGGAGAGCTCAAGGCAGCAGTTGGTTATTTTGCACTCAGCAGTTTGGGGTTGTGCTCGTGCCTCTCACCTGGAGCATTTCAGGATACGCTGTGTCCATACCCAGAGTGTTCTGTGGCCAGGCTGCAGCCCTGGGGAGTGGAAAATGTTTGCTTGGAAGCCTGGCACTGAGTGGGGAAAGCACCCAGCAGAAGGTTTAATCACACTGAAAGTGTTGGGACACCAGGCCTAATTTTGGAATAGCTCATGGAGAGCTCTGTGAGGGCTCAGGGAGCTGCAGATCCAGGTCACAGTTTATATCTACTGTGAAATGTCCCTTGGTGTCCCACTGGGCCTTTGGAAACTTCTGTTTGGCTGGGCCATGTCACTGCTGTGCCCACATCCACAGGTGTTTGAGCATTCCAGACCCTGATCCTACTGTGGATTGCA
This sequence comes from Climacteris rufus, assembly GCA_013398175.1. Taxonomy (NCBI): domain Eukaryota; kingdom Metazoa; phylum Chordata; class Aves; order Passeriformes; family Climacteridae; genus Climacteris; species Climacteris rufus. Next base: position 5,820 of record VZRZ01002489.1, read on the forward strand.
GCTGGACAGGGCAGGGGACAGTGGGTGACTGGCCCTGACAGAGTGCTGGAACAGAGGTGCTGTTTGTCACCTCACTCAGGAGTCCACCTCAGATTCCTGCTGGGGGCTGCTTTTAGAGTCACTGGGGAAAGGAAGACCTTCCAGCACAGGATTCACCTGCTCCTGCAGGACAGAGGAAGCTGCTGTGCAAGTGTCCCTGTCCTGGCTGGAGTCAGTGAGCTCAGTGTGGGTGTCTGTGCTGTGCCAGTGCCCTTTGCACTCTGGTGTTTGCTCACCAGAGATAACCAAACATGGCTTGGCTCTGCAGCAGGGGAGATCTGTGTGTTTGGGCTAAAAAGGGGGAAATCATCACCAGAGTCTCTTCAGGTCAGTGTGGATGTGCTGCTGGTGAGCAGAACTGAGGGCTCAGTTCTGGGGTCTGTGTGGCCTCCTCACCTCTGCAGAGCTGGCAGTAGTGTTGAGTTTAAGCTGAAGTTTGGCACAAGCATGGAAAGCTCCAGGGTTTTCTCAGAGGATGGGGAGCTGACAGATTAATTTTCTTTTAAGGGGAAGGCTCATTGAAAATAACACTGTTAACTCATCAAACCCTGGGTTATGAGGGGGCAAACATGAATGTGTTTGTGGTGTATTAAAGGTACCACTAAACTGCAGAGTGACTGAGTTCTGAATAGAAGAAAATGGACTTGGTGACTTTTAGAAAGCCAGGAGTGAGATCAGCAGGGTGTGCTTGCTGCAGCTGGGGGATGAAGGAAGGGGTCCCATGGCTTGCAGTGTGCTGGAGCTGTGGGAAAGGCCCTGCCCTTCCTGTCAGCTTTCCAGGCAGGAGTGAGAAGTCAGGGGCAGCAGCACCATCAGCAGGTACAGCTGCTCTCAGAGATCCCAGTGCTGGGCACACCTGGACTCTGTGTCCAAGGGAGCAGATCCAGGGCTGTTTAGCAGGGAAGTGATGGACTCTGGGCAGTGTCTGGTCTGAACAAAAGGAATTTCCTCCTGTGGCTTTCACTGCACAGGGTTTAGTTTTAGCCAGTGGAACTTTGACAAGTTTGAGGTGTTGCAGTGCCCAGGGAGGTTGTGGCTGTCCTGTCCCTGGAAGTGGATGTTGGGAGGGAATTGTTCCCTGGGAGGGTGGGCAGGCCCTGGCACAGGGTGCCCAGAGCAGCTGTGGCTGCTCCATCCCTGGAAGTGCCCAAGGCCAGGCTGGACGGGGCTTGGAGCAGCCTGGGACAGTGGGAGGTGTCCCTGCCCATGGCAGGGGTGTGGGACTTGATGGGATTTAAGGTCCCTTCCAACCCAAATTATTCCATAGTTCTATGACTCTACAGAACTCGGCCTTTGTTTACAAAAATAAAAATAATACAAGTGATCCTCTTCAGTCCTTGATGTTTATCAAGCAGATAAACTCTTGGATTAATTACTTTTTTTAGTGACAGTTGTAGGTTTTTATAGCACTGCACTATAGGTTAGGAATAACTCAGATGAGGAATTTGGACACGGGGTGTGTTAGCTTGTGGAAGCACTTCCCTGAGGATGAGCAGCAGCCTTCATTTTCCAGAGCTGCTGCTCATCACTTCTCCAGAGCTGTCAATCACACCCCTTTGCCAGGCATTGCATCTACTTCTGAAAAACAAAATCCTAAAAATAGTTGATGGTTACGTTGGTAGGAGAGAGAAATTTCTGTGGGAACTTTGAGCCTGCATGGCTGAATGTGGAGTGTGCAGAATGCCCAGCTGCATTCCAGCTGTTGCCTTGGGATCTGCTTTCTGGGGAGTTCTGGGGCAGATGTTGAGCACGTCAGTGGGAAGACAAATAGTGCAGTGTGTTTCTCTGGAGCTTTCCTCCTTTGTTCTGAAGTTCCTGTGGGGAAGGAGTGTTGGGCACTGCAGCTGTGGTTCCACTGGTCCTGGGATGTTGGAGGAGCACAGGGATGCCTGGCAGGAGGGCTCCTGGTGCCTGGCAGTGCCCGAGAGCTGTTGGCTCTCAGAGAGCCTCAGTGGGACAGATCCAGAGCCCACCTTTCCCAGCTCACTCTGAGATCCTGGAGAGCAGATCTGATGTGTTGGATTGTCTGTGGTGTGAAACCCAAGTGTTTGACTTTGACTGGATTAAAACGATTGGGATTTGCATCCAGGGCTGCTGCTGGAGATGAAATGGACCTCAGGGTGTGGGAAAAGCCATGGAGCAGCAGGTTCCCTGGGGAGTAAAGATTGTCAGCCAGCAGGACTCAATCTGAGATGTTAAAGTAGCAGTACCTTAATTGTAGAAAAGCCTGCCAAGTTATGAGAAAGTCAGGCTTTTTGGGAGAAAGTCAAAGTTTTATGGAAGCAGGTGTGGCAGTCAGAGCATCCTGTGGTGTTCCTGTCCTGAGTCAGTGGTTTGCTGGGGTCAGGGCCTGTGGTTTGTTGGAATCAGGATCTCTGGCACTTCAGTTTGGAAAATAAGGCTGAAGATCCAGGGCACACTCGAGATAAGTTCTGTTTGTTCTAAATCTGCACTTTGAGATGTTTGGAATCCTTCCAGCACCTAAAGGGGTTCCAGGAGCTTGAACAAGGGCCTGGAGTAGCAGGGCAGGGGGGAATGGCTCCCAGTGCCAGAGGGCAGGGTTGGATGGGATATTGGGAGGGAATTGTTCCCTGGGAGGGTGGGCAGGCCCTGGCACAGGGTGCCCAGAGAAGCTGTGGCTGCCCCAGCCCTGGCAGTGCCCAAGGCCAGGTTGGATGGGGATGGAGCCCCTGGGACAGTGGGAGGTGTCCCTGCCCCCAGGGGTGGCACTGCAGGGGCTCTGAGGTCTCTTCCAAACCAAACCATTCTGGGATTCCATGATCACCATGAGTGATTAGATTGGAAAGAAGAGTGTGAGAAATGAGTTGTATCAAGCTTGATTAAACTTAAAATAAATAGGTTAAAAAAGTAAAAAATACGAGGAATAATTTTTACATATTAGTAGGATGTTCTTATAACAATTCTTTAGCATTACTGCTAAATGAAATACAGAAGAAACCTTGTTTACATTTGTTTTTATTGGAATCCTTCCAAGCTGAAATTCTGCTGATACTCCTTCATGTACTAATTGAAATAAAATTAGATTAATCTCTTATTTTACTTTTGATTCGATACCAGCTTGGTGTAAAAGATTTCTAAATTAGTCATTACAAGTTTTATTTTGATTTTTCTTTTGCTGTGGAATCCTGCAAACATGGTAGTGTGAGGTCTACCTGATACTTGGATGAGAGTTAAAAATGTGGGGCCAAGAGCTGCAATTTCAGTGTGTAGCCCCACTCCTGATGAGTCAGCACTGAACCCTGCCCCTCTGGAGGATCATCTTCCCAAGCTGGGAGCAGCCCTGGCTGGGCCTGCCCTGAGGGCCACGTGTTGTTTGTTGTAGGAGACTTTTCCCTGGTGCTCTGCAATTCCAGCACGTCCAGCGTTCCTGAGTGGCTCCAGTGCTGAGGCTGTTGTGCCTCTGCTCCCTGGGAGTGACACCTGAAAAAAGCCTTTTCCTTTTTCCACCTCTTACAAGTACTGGCTTTCTAACTGTGAATTAATGAGGAGACTTGGAAGCAGAAATGTAGTTCAGTGAGGTCAGAGCTGATCAGGCAGAGGTGCAGTGGCAGTGTTCAGGAATATAATTTTCCAGCAGTGGAGCACAAGGTGTATTACCGCGATGCCCCGTTATTTCGGCTTATCCCGGTAATCAGTCGAAGACGCAGAAATAATGAGAGCCGGACTTCGGGCTGTGTTCAGAGCAAGGGCGGAAAAGGGGGGGAAACCCCTTTCGTTTAATTCTTATATACACTTTTAGAAATCACAGATCATTGGAGAAAATTAACACTTCCGTCTCTAACGATATTGGTTAAAAGAAGTGTCCGTCAAAGGGATCTGTGTCCATGGGAAAGGAATGTAAAAAGATAATTTTTACAACAACATAGCTATGTTTACAGAAATCGTCCTTGAGACTGTCTAACAGAGAAAACTAGCTATTTTACAGTGAAAAATGGGCAACAAAGGTGTATCCAACATCTTGGGCTTGGCTAGGTGGGGGAGATTAAAGCATCAAACTGGGAGTTAATAAAAACACACTGAAATGACAAACTCCATCCCTCACTTTATAGAAAAATCCCAATGCATTTGGCAGATCCATGCCCAAGGGGATTGCAGGGTGGAGAGGCTGTGGGGGTGAGGCTGGAGCCCCCAGCCCCTGCAGGTACTGTCGCTGCTCTGCTCTCCGGCTGCTGCTGGGAAGCTGCCTGGGAGATGTTTGCTGGGACAATCCCTGCTGGTACCCACCTTTAGCTGCTCCTGCTGCCTGCAGCCCTTGGCTGGGCTTGTGTTTCACGGCTGGGCTGTTTTGCAGAGCTGGGAGGACTCCTGAAGTACGTCAGACCCTTCCTGAACTCCATCAGCAAAGCCAAGGCCGCGCGCCTGGTGCGCTCCCTGCTCGACCTGTTCCTGGACATGGAGGCGGCCACGGGACAGGAGGTGAGCACCAGGCTGCTCCTCTAAAGCCTGCAACACCATAGCTGACCTAGTTTGCTTCCCACTGAAGAGTTATTTGTGTCAGGAATCGGGCATTTAATTCATTTGGATGTATTTTATAAATAAACCATCAGGTACTTGAATTCATAACCATGTTTTTCTGCAAGCTTCTCCCTGCTGCAGGTTAGGGGTGACTCCCACCGTGGCCATTTGGCTTAGATTTGTATTGCTTCCTCAAGTTGTGCCAGGGGAGGCTTAGATTGGATATTGGAATAAAGTTTCTCCCTTGAAAGGGCTGTCCAGGCCTGGCACAGCTGCCCAGGGCAGTGGTGGAGTCCCCATCCCTGGAGGGATTTAAAAGCCCTGTGGATGTGGCCTTGGCACTGCTGGGGAAACAATTGGACTCCATGATCTTAGAGGGCTTTTCCAACCTCAGTGGTTTTAGGTGCAGCAGGGGGAGTATTTTGTGGTGTGATCAGTGTTGGGAATGTGAGAGGTGTTCCTGGGAAAGGTGGAGGTGGTGTGTGGTGGCACAGAACTGGAGGAGCCACTGCTCAGAGTCTCTCCAGGAGCTGGTGGGCTGAGATGGTCAGGACTGCACCTGGAGACTCCTGTGGTGGGTGTCTTCCTGCACAGAGCAGGGGAAGGTACTCCTCAGGTGGGAGTGGAAAGGGTTTTGCACCTCCCAGGTGTTAAGTAGTTCAGAGGATGAACTTCCCCACCAGAAAACCCAAGACAGTCTAAGACAGCCCACAGTCAGGATTCACTCCATTCTCCTCAGCTCCCTAGGATCCAGTTGTTTTAGTTTTGGGATTTTTCCCCCACTTGTTGGTTATTTGAGAGTGGGATAAGGGCAGGAGCAATGTGGAAGTGCTGAGGAGCAGTGCTGCCCTGCAGTGGGTTGTGCTGCACACACAGGGAAGGGAGACAGGGAGGGTCTGAGCAGCAGGTCAAGGACAAAACCCACATGAATCCTGCAGCCAGGGACTGGCAGATTGCAGGTCAGAGAGGTTCTGCCATGCTGAGGGCAGGTGATGTTCTCATTAGCCAAATTAGCTCAAAATTAGCTAAATGAGAACTGTCAGCCTTTACTGCAGGTAACCCAGCCAGAGTCCCTGTTTGCTGTTCAGTCCTTGTGTGTGATAAATCCACAGAAGCTTTTGCCCCTCTTTCTTTACAGAGGAGGTCAGGGAAGATGGGGTGGGATTTGCAGGGAAGAAGGGGGAACTCCTGAAAGTGTCAGGAGAAAATGAGCAGCTTTAGACGTTTTTAAAGATAACTTGGTGTCAAGGATGATACTGGAATGCAGTTGCAAAAGAGGAAGAGGTTGGAGTAATGGTAATGGAAATAATAAAAAAGTAAGTCAGATATTCACTTTGGGGCATATTCTGAAGTCAAACCCAAAACCTTAAGGAATGATGACATCTCACCTGTGAGGTTCTTGATGCAGCAATCTTAAATCCTTTCAGAAATGTTCTGAGGAACATTTCCTTCTCAGTGTAATGTACATCCAGAAGACTCCCAGGAGCCCAGTAAAGCAGTGAAATTGGAGATTTCTCCAGCTCCTAATGCTGCAGCTATCACCCTGTAATAAATTGAAACTTCATAATGGCTTTTCATAAAATGTTCACGTTTAATAAGCAATGAGAAGGAGCTGACAAGTCCTGCAGTGTTGTGCTGCTACAGAGCTGACACCCAGAGCTTTAGGGAAGAAGCATTCCTGGGCCTGGCACCACAGGATGACTTATTGTGTATTCTTGGCCAGGTAAGATAAGATAAGATGAGATATTATTGTATCTAATTGAGGTGAGCAGTTCTGCTTTATCCATCAAGGGAGTCAGCCTGAAAAATATGGGAAACCACTGAGTTCCTTTGCTGTGCTTTGAAGTGATGGATGAGGCTTCCAAACCAGGGCTCAGGACACATCATCTGATCTATTTAGGCCCTAAAACACAAGAAATTTATTTTCCTTTATTGAGAATACACCATGACTGTGAGTTAAACTCTGGGGAAGTGCCCACCCCAAATGACACCAAAGGTGTAGATTGGAGGCATTTGGGGTGGGGACTAATGAAGAAAACTTCTAGAATTGACTAATTGCTTTCTCCTCCCTTTAAGGTTGACCTGTGTTTAGAGTGTATTGAATGGGCCAAATCAGAGAAGAGGACTTTCCTACGCCAGGCTCTGGAGGTAGGGCACAGATCCCAAACCTGAGCAGCAGCAGCATCCCCTCAGCAGATTTAATACCTGTAAAAGTAGAGCACTTGTGTGCTGTTCAGATCTTTGTATGTGTGATGGGAGGGCATGAATGGCACTGAAATTCTCCTCCAAAAGGCAGGATTTCACTCATTGGGCAGTACATCCTGCACAGCTGGACCACATAATGTGACCAGTATGGATTAATGTAGTGAAGTCTGTGCAGATACAAATACAGAGTTTCATTTTACAGAAGAAATATGTTCTGGCTTCCCTCACAGCAGCTCCTTTTCTGTTCTGCAGGCGAGGCTGGTCTCCCTTTACTTCGACACCAAGAGGTACCAGGAAGCTCTGCAGCTAGGTGAGGCTCCACTAGGTGGGGGTAAATCTTTGCTTTTCAGTTGCTCTTGTCAAGGAGAGCCATCGACTCTGTCACGTTCCTTAATAAGCTGTGTGGCATTTGGGTGTTACTTTCTCAGTGCTGGACCAGTTCTGCCACCTTCTGCTGTAGCTGGGTGAGAAAAGCTCTTAGAGATGTCTTTGTTCTCACTGTTTCATTGTCCTCAACCATCTCACCTGCTCCCAGGGCCAGGTTCATGGGGCTTGGAGTGACCTGGGAGGTGTCCCTGCTCATGGCAGGGGTGGAATGAGATGAGCTTTAAGGCCCCTTCCAACCCAAACCATTCTGGAATTCTGGGATTTATTCATTTCCAATAATTTTGGGAGCTGTATTAAGCTGAAGGCCACCAGGTTTGGCTCCTGCTGGAACATGCTGGAGTGCACTGCTGTGGCCAGAGAGGCTGAAGAGGGAAAGCAGCTTTTTTTCCAGTTTGCTGAAACCCAGTCCCTGAAAAGCCAGGAAATGGCAAAACCTCTGTGGGTGTCATGAGCCAAGTTCTTGTGGAGGCTTTAAGAATTTGCTCCTGCACCACCTGAGAGATGGTGATCAACCATGTGAACTCCTGCTCTGCCCCAAAGCAGGGTAAAACAGCTCATCTTACAGCTCCCCTGGCGCTTTTGAAACGCTCAGTTTGCAAATGACTGCAGTGCTGTAAGTGAGGTTTAAGCTATAATTGAGATTGAAGCTGTCAGTGAGGTTAAAGCTGTGAGGTTGAAGCTGGCTGAGGGGTGTTGGCACAGCCTGTTCTGTCAGGGCTGGGGAACAGCTGCACAGACACAGCCTGGAGTGCTCACCTGGGACCCAGAACTTCTTAATCTGTGTGCCTGTGTCATGTTCAGAGTCCCCTGGATGACTTGTACCTTGTCTGGATAATATCAAATGTTGCATGCTCTGGCACATGGAATTCAGTATGGAATTAGGACGAGTTTGCACAGGGATATGGAATGAACTTGAGTTTAAACTGATCAGAGGCCACACTCAAAAGCTCTGCTTAATTAATTTAATCCCTTGGCTGGTTGTGGGGCAGCCTGGGGAGTTGGGAAGGCCTGTGCCTCTAGGACAGCCTGTAATGCTCTCTGGGGATGGCAGTGTTGTGCACCAGCACTTGTGTGGCTGAGCAGGACGTGGTTGTGTCCATGGCTGTGGGAGGAGGTGCAAGCAGAGCCTCTCAGGGATGTTTCCAGGGAGAATCCGTTTGTTTCTGCCCAGTTCTGCCGTTTCAGCTCTGCTTATCAGCTCCTGAGCACAGCAGGGGAGGAGGAGGTGTTTATCTCTGCTCACCCTGAGTGGGGGGAAAGGAGAGGACAAGTTTTCTCTGAGACTGGCTTTGATGTGACAGCTGTCTTGGCCTTTCTTAGGCTGTCCATTCCTGCATCCTAAATCTGACCTGCAGGTGTCCTGTGCTGAAAATACTCTTTCCTCATCCTGTGTTCTTAGGAGTTGCTTGAGAATGCTCCATGATGCAGAGGGGCAGCTCTGCAGGAGCTCCCTGTGGGAGAGGTAAATCACCTGGGAAAGGGCTGCCAGAGTGACCATCCCAACTGCCCAACCCATCCAGGACTCTGTGCTGCCCACACACCACCTCTGACCCAAAACTGCTTCATTTTGCAGCTGTGGACTGGCACTGACCCACCATTATTCCTCTCCCTTGATTTTTTCTTGGAAGAAGAGGCTGTGTAAGCCTGAGCTGCCCCTCTCACAGCCCTGGGTGCTGGGGGAGGAAGGCTGTCCCCTGGAGAGGCTTGGTTGGTGTGGATGTGGATGCTGAGCAGGTCACAGCTCTTGCTCTTCCCCTCTCCAGGCTCCCAGCTGCTCAGGGAGTTGAAAAAGATGGATGACAAGGCACTGCTGGTGGAAGTGCAGCTGTTAGAGAGCAAGACTTACCATGCCCTGAGCAACCTGCCAAAAGCAAGAGCAGCCTTAACCTCGGCACGGACTACGGCCAACGCCATCTACTGCCCCCCCAAGCTGCAGGCAGCACTGGACATGCAGTCAGGTGAGGCTGCAGGGCTCCTCCTGACACAGCAGCCGTCAGAGATTGGCCCTTTCCTCAGGGAATCACGGAAATGATGCTCGGTGGGACCTCAGGATACCCACTGCTCTGCCTCAGGCAGCATCAGCTGTAATGGCATTGTTCCTGACACTTGTGTTTTGAACCCATTTTTGAAAGCTTCCAGGGCTGGAGGGTCCATAGCCTCCCCAGGCACTGCAGCATTACACTGTGTGCTGACCCATTACACCTTGTGGCTGACCCAGTTTGCAGACACTTACCTGACGTGCCCCAAACTCGTCTTTCTTCAAATGTCCTTGTGAGAGGGGGTGTGGATTTCCCTCTGATAGACATGGGGCAAGGGGGACACAGGAGGAAAGGATTCCCTCCACTGAAATACCAGATAAAGCACTGAGCAGCCAAATTGTTCTGTCCTCTCCCAGTCCTGCTCAGAGTTAACCTGTCTGTGCCTCTCCCAGGTATTATCCACGCAGCAGAAGAGAAGGACTGGAAAACAGCCTATTCGTATTTTTACGAGGCGTTTGAGGGCAACGATTCCATTGACAACCCCAAAGCCATCACTGCTCTGAAATACATGTTGCTGTGCAAAATCATGCTCAACAGGTAGGTGGCAGATGGCTCTGGGAAGAACACTTCCTGCATTTCCAGGGGAAAATGTTTCTTTATGAGACTCTGAGCTAATGGGCTCGAGCAGTGTCTTCATCACCTAATCAGTGCTCCTGATATGGGGTTGTTTCAGTTGTAGTACTTTGCTATCAGTTGGGGATTTTTGAGGCACTCTGGGGTTTAAACTGACCATGTTCCTGCATAAATGCTCTGTTCCTTTCCCTCTGTCTCCAGCCCAGAAGATGTGCAAGCATTAGTGAGTGGGAAGCTTGCTCTGCGATATGCAGGAAGACAGGTATAGAAACTTAATCCTTTCTATCTTCCTCTTATCTCTCTCAAAACTGGCTTATTCTTTTTGTCAAATACTTTGCTCTTTTCATAGCAAAATACCCTTCACTCCTGAGTGTCCTGAACGAGATCCAGACCTGATTAAATTACCATGAGTCATTACCAGAAGTCAGTTGCCTTCAAAGGGATTTACAGTGATTTTCACAACCTGAGAATTTGGTTTCATTTCCTTCATTTTCCCTGTTTTTCTCCTCCCTCCTTTTCTTCATCAGCTACAAACTGCCTGATGCCATCAGGTCCTTGTGTCCCAGCCCTCATCAACTGCTCCAGTGTTTAAATCCAAGTTATTCACTGTTTTTACTTTGTTTTAGCCAGTCCTGAGAATTCATTCCTGGCAGTTTAGCTGAGCAGGTGGAGACCTGGATGGCTGGGAGGTGAAGCCAGGCGGTCAGGGGAGTGTTAAACCCACTGCTCATCCTGACATGGGAACGTGGCAGGCTGGGAAGTTTCCCAAATGAAATCCAGGGATGCTATGGAAGGTGCAGGGCCACAACCCAGGTGTGCCAGGGGCTGGGCCAGGCTGGAGCCTCCTGCCCTGGGGGCTGAGCTCAGCCTGGGCTTTGCTTTGACGCAGGAGCTGCTGCTCCCCTGCCCACGGGGGATTGGGAATTAGCAGAGCTCAGGGAGGAGACGTGTGTGGAAGAGTCTGACGTGGGGTTATCCCTCCTGCATCAGGAAAGGCAGCCTCAATCCTGCCTCATCCCTTTGCCCTGAGTGGCAGCTGGGCTGGAGGCTCCTTTGCAGAGCAGGAGATCCTGGCTGTTCCCACACTGTGCTCCTGGGACAGCCCTGGGAATCACAGAATATCCCGAGCTGTAAGGCACCACAAGGATGGAGCCCAACTCGTGCCTCTCAGAAAGGGGGGCAGCAGGAGGCTGGGCCTTGTGCACCAGAGGCACTGGGCTCTCCTTGTCCTGTTCTCCCCCAGCTGGGCTCTGTTCTGCTGTTCCCTGGGGGGGTCACCACTGTGTGGTGTGAATGGGGTTGTTTGAGGCGAGGATTTTGCTTTATTTCAGCCATTGTGGGGTAGACAAAACTCATCCCTGATGCTGTCCAAGGTGGAGTGTCCACAGGACCTGCTGCCCTGCCCCGTCCCTCAGCAGAGGTGTGGCCATGCTGGAGGGGAGAAACTCAGCTTGAGGGCCAAAAATGCCCATGTTCATTAAGTGCCAGAATGAGCACTTCCCTTAAAACAGTGTCAGACTTGCTCCCAGGCTGCAGCTGGTGATCTCAGACCCTGTGCTTTGTCCCTCTGGAGCTGCTCAGGTCATGTCCTGCAGCTGCTGGGTTTGCTCTCCCTCAGCAGCTGCTCTCCCTCTGCCCGTGGCAGGGACACTGACAGGGCTCTGTAGCACAAGGAACATTCCTGGTTTGCTGCTTAAGCACGTTCCCAGGACACTGCACACTTGGCATATTCACTCTGAGAGGAGAATCCAGAAAAAATAACCTCCTTTGGTTCTCTTTCCCCACAGACAGAAGCACTAAAATGTGTGGCACAGGCCAGCAAGAACAGGTCGCTGGCAGACTTTGAAAAGGTGAGTCAGGACAGAAAGTGGGGCCTGGCTGGGCAGAACCCAGTGAGAACTGCCCGGTTTGGAAAGTTGTAGGAGCTGTTACATCCCACAGCAGGAAACCATGGAAACATTGATAGAAAGCAACAGTGCATCAAAAAATACCTCTCAACAGTCATCCGGTTGGGTTTGCACTGTGTGGGGGGTAAACTTGCTTGAACCCTTTTTTTTCCTTTTTTTCTTTTTTTTTTTGGAGAGCCAACTCAGAAGCAGTTTTTCTTTTGGTGCTGTTTGCTGGGATGTGTATCTTCATCAAAACTTTGCTGGTTTCAGCAGGAATGCTGCAGTGCTGGGGGACAGGATTCCCGTGTTGGGAGGCAGTCCTGTGGTGCTCTGCTCTGTGTGAACAGAGCCTGGGCTTGCTGAGCTCCAGCAGGGTGAAGATAAAAGATGCTGGAAAAGCTGCTGTGACCTCCTGGCTTTTAGCTAAGTTAGGGATTGGATTAGCCATGATACTTTGCTGGGCAGGGAGGGGATTTAATCCTCAGAGGACCTTGAGAAGCTGTTGCTACCTGAATTGTTTCTTCCCACTGTGCCCCCACAGGCTCTGACAGACTACAAGGTGGAGCTCAGGGACGACCCCATCATAAACACTCACCTGGCCAAGCTCTATGATAATTTATTGGAACAGAACCTGATCAGAGTCATTGAACCCTTCTCCAGAGTACAGGTAAATGTTTCCAGCAGCACCTGGATGGGCTGGTCCCTCTGTCCCCTGCTGCTGGGGGTGAGGGGCTTGTTCCTTATGGAACACTTCTTATGCTGCTCAGCACTTCCAGAGCTCAGGGTTCATCCTGTTCCGCTGAAAAATAAGGAATGGGCTGAGGGAGCCTTTGGAAAAACACATTGCAGAATCATTGCCCTTTCCACCTGTTTCTCTCATTCTCCCTGAAAGCTGCCTGGCTTTTAACCCTGAAGGTAACAGTGTTCAGCTCTGAAGGGCTCTGACAGGGCAAAGCTGCGGTGTAATCTTGGAGAAGAACTATTTCCCAATTCAGAGTGAAATGGCTTTAGGTGTCCACTGCATCTTAGTTAAAATCAGACATGATATCTGAAGGACCTGGAGCTGCAGAGTGGAGAAAGCCCACGGAGACTTTTAAGCCAGAGCATTTCCAGGCCCTTGAGCTATTCCATGGAAGAGCCCCAAACCTCTGTGTTGTGTGTCCAAAGTGCAGCTAAAGATTTACTTGACTGTTGATCTCTCTTATAGATTGAACACATATCCAGCCTCATCAAGCTCTCAAAGGTAAGAACCTCACCAGAAATGAGTGCCATGTGTTCCGAGGGCAGAGGAATTGGGGTTAAATGGCATTTGCCCCTGGGAACTGAACATGGAGGGTAACAGATGAACTCCACAGCACTTCCAGGCCAGTCTCACCCTTGGGAACTAAACTGTAACAGGGGCAATTCCTGGGAGGCACTGGGGCTTCCTCTGCTCCAGACTTTGCTGTGATGTCCCCTTCCCTCCCATGGGTTTACTCCCTGTGTTGGCTCCTGCTTTTTATTGGAGACAGATTTTCCTCTGCTCCTGTCGTGACCAGCTCAGTCTTCCCCAGTGCCCTGTGTTTAATCCCCTGGGTGTTCCCAGGGGAACCTTTCTTAGACCCTTAAGATCCAGAATCCAGCTAATCACCCTGCAGGGTCATTAGGGATGTGTCTGTCACACTGACTGCAATAACTGCTTTACAGATAATCCCAGCCAGATTAAGTTTTAGGAAAATCCACAGTAATCCTGGCCAGTTGCATCCCAGAGTGCTGTTGTCTTGTACTGGCATTAGGGCCAGAGGTTGGGAAGTGAGCTGAGCTCAGCCTTTGTGGTCACAGAACCACTGAATCATTCAGGATGGAAAAGGCCTCTGAGATCAGAGTCCCCCGAGTGCCACATCCACACATCTGTTAAATCCCTCCAGGGATGGTGATTTCACCTCTGCCCTGGGCTGGACAACCCTTTCAGTGAAGAAATTTTCCCTCATCCAACCTAGACCTGCCTTGGCACAGTCTGTTCCCAGACTAGCCTGTGGTGTTTAACACATCCTTAATATTGGGAGCTGCTCTGTGCCCCCTGTGCCACGGAGGAGCTGCCTGCTGTGGGCCTTCCTGGTGCTGGGCAGGAGCTCAGCTGAGTCCTGGGTGGATTAAATAAACCTTGGCCAATTCCTGACTAAATCCTCGCTGAACTAAGCTAGAATGTTGCAGAAGCCCCACGAGTAAAGCCTGTGTGACATGACAGACACAGTGTGACCTGTGGAACAAGGGGCAGGACATGCTGGTGCTCCCTCATTAACAGCTGCTCCTGAATTTCCTGAGGTGATCAAAGCCACATTCAGGGAGGAAATAGCTGCTGTTGAGCAATGCTCATGTCCCAACAGGGCTCTTGAGCGTGGAGCAGTAAAATTCACGTTTTTATATAGTTCTGAGAGACTTTTAATTTTTCTGCTTCAATTTCAGGCTGAGGTAGAAAGGAAACTGTCACAGATGATCTTGGACAAGAAGTTTCATGGTGAGTGTGCATCCCTCAGCCCTGACTGCCCTGTGCTTACACAAGCTGTGGCTGGACCCCCCTTCCTCCTCTGAAGCCCAGGGGTCCTGCTCAGCTCAGGTGGCAGTCAGGAGTGGCAGTCAGGAGTGGCAGTCAGGAGTGGCAGTCAGGAGTGGCAGTCAGGAAGGCTGTTCTGCTGTTCCATTAGAGGTGACAGTCAGGATGGCTGTTCTGCTGTTCCATTAGAGGTGACAGTCAGGATGGCTGTTCTGCTGTTCCATTAGAGGTGACAGTCAGGAAGGCTGTTCCTGCTGTTCCATTGCAGGTGACAGTCAGGATGGCTGTTCTGCTGTTCCATTGCAGGTGACAGTCAGGAAGGCTGTTCTGCTGTTCCATTAGAGGTGACAGTCAGGAAGGCTGTTCTGCTGTTCCATTAGAGGTGACAGTCAGGAAGGCTGTTCCTGCTGTTCCATTGCAGGTGACAGTCAGGAAGGCTGTTCTGCTGTTCCATTAGAGGTGACAGTCAGGATGGCTGTTCCTGCTGTTCCATTGCAGGTGACAGTCAGGAAGGCTGTTCCTGCTGCTCTGTGTGTCTTTGTTAAGCCCAAGGGTTCATTTCAAAAATGCTGTTGGGTCCTTCTGTGCTGTGACAGCATCCAGGGATGCTGTGGGACCCCCAGGTGGGCTCTTCCCCCCTGAGCTGGCTCAGGCTGTGGTCACCTTTCCCAGCAGTGTCCGGAGCATTCCGTGTGTTGGAGAGGGCACCCCCACAGCACAGTGCTCTGGCTTGGCTGGGCTCACAGCAGGCTGCTGCCCTAGGAATCCCTCCAGGAACCAGCTCTGCTCTTGGCTCTGTTGTCCCTGGATGTGGCTGAGCAAGGGCACTGTCTGGATGAGCAGGTTGGGCACAGAGCACTGCGGGGGGACACAGCCCGCCGGGCACCTGGGGACAGCCCCAGCAGGAAGCAGCTGCTTTTAGCCTTGCACCAACTGTGCTGAGCCATCGTGCTGGAACAGGGCCTGAGGAGGCAGGGAACTGCCTGGGACTGGGCAGGAATGCTCCTCTCCTGGATGGCTTCTCAGGCCGTTCCCTGGGATGTATTTTTGTCTGGGAGTGCTAAAGCAGTCCTGACCAAAATCAGCCAGTGCAGCCCAACACGTGAGCCCTCCCCAAACCCTTCACAGCCAACTGGATGTTTCTGGGGTAGATCCCTAAATTCCTGCTGTCTGGAAGACGAGGTCCATGGAGCATCCCAGTGCTCAGAGCAGCTTGTGCCCACAGGAATCCTTGACCAGGGCGAGGGCGTCCTGATCATCTTCGACGAACCCCCCGTAGACAAAACTTATGAAGCCGCCCTCGAGACGATTCAGAACATGAGCAAAGTAGTGGATTCGCTCTACAACAAAGCCAAGAAGTTGACATAGGTGAGTGGGGCCTCCCTGGGGCCCGCAGAGCTCCGGGGTGGCTCCCAGGCCCCGCCGTGGTCTGTGTCCCTGAGCCTGGTTCCCTCTGCTGTCGAGTGACGTGGCTCTGTTTTCTCTTTGCAGAGTTGAATTTGCTAGCTGTCATTTGGAGAGTGTGTGTGACAGGAGAGTGAAACCTTTGGGAAAATGTTAGGAGACTTTTTTTTTTCTTCTTTGTTCTACTTTTCGCTCGGAAAGTTTTTAAACTTCCTCATCCGGTGCATCTTGTATTCCAGACGATGCGTGTTCCAGTTTCCATGTAACCTTTACCGGCCGAACTTTGTATCTGGGGGGGGGAATATTGTTTAAACAAAGAGGGTATTCTAAATAAAAGGAAAAAGGCTTACACTACCTAAACATGTGCTTTCCACTTCCTGAGGGACGGCAGAGTTCAGCAGGGACAGCGTTTTGTTACCAGTAGGTGCCCAAAACCAGTTTGTTTCATCTCCTCCGCCCTGAAATCGGAGACGTGCTGGTGGTGTCCGAGCAGCCAACTCGATTCCATTTGTACTGAACCAAGCAAACCCAAAATGTACAGACTGCTGGTTTATTTTTCCATCCTCAAGGCCGGCGATCCCCGGGAAGCAGCTCCGCGATGATTTTCCTGCGGGACGGAGCAGCCCCGGCCGCTCTCGGCGAAGGGGACGGCGCAGGTTTCCCTGGAGCCTGACTTGCATGCTCTTGTTTGCAGATAGACTTAGATTTTCAATGTTTCCTCCCTCCCCACCTGCACTGGTAGGAAGAGCAGGGCACTGGCGGAGCCCGAGCTGTGCCCACCCCTCCTGTGCCGCTGCAGTGCTGAGCTTGGCTGCCCGGCCCAGGTGGCACCGCTGGGCCTCTGGAACAGCCCAGGGCAGCTGGCTGGGAGCCTCCTCCTCAGTTCCAGAGCCATGGGGGGTGGAGCACGGTGTATTCCAGCATGTTCCATTTTCTGGTGAGGTTTCCAGTAAGTTTTGATGCCATTTGGGCAGTGTAAGCTTCTGCATCTCTGTCCTGCTCATCTTTTATTTTTCCTTTCCCCTCTGTCTCTATTTCCCTCTCCACATTTTTCTTACAAAATTTATATTTTGTAAAAGGATTCTGTTTTATCAGGAGATATTTTGCCTTCACGCTGACTCTTAGACTGGCTGATTTTTCCCCTTTCACATTTTTACCTCTCCGACCTCTTATTTTATTTTATTATTCTTAATTTCCATCTCCTCCAGTCAGTCGCTCTTTGGGTTTTTGGCACCATCAATATCAAATGTACAAACGGTTCTTGCTAACCAACACCAGGTATATCTGATGTTCAGATGAGTTCCAATAAAGAATTTTTTTTTCAAAAAGCTCTGTCTTCTGTCTTCAGCCACCAAGGCAGATCTGGGCTGGGTGCAGGTTCTCCCTTTGCTGGGGGAAGGGTGGGATCGTCCCCTCACGAAAGCACTGTTGGGGGTGATATTTTGGAGACACCAAATGTGAATGTTTGAAGCAGCATCACAAAAGATTTATGGACTGTGATGTGTTCTTGGCACACCAGGTTAGAGTGCTACTGAATGTATAATAACAATAGTAATAATTACTATTATTATTAGAACTATTATTATGGTGAAAAATGGATTAAATGTGGCCTGGGCTGGGCTGTCACTGTCCCCGTGATGTAGCACAGCCTCCAGAGCTGTTTGAGAGGAGGATGTGCAGAGTCCTGACCATCCCCCAGAAACCAACTCCCACCGAGGCTTGGGTGTGCTTTGAAGAACAGGCAGGTTTTTGGGACAGCTCTGTCCTCAGAGGAGATGTTGAGGGTTTTTTTGAGATTTCCCCGCTGTGGGAGTGGGCTCGGCAGCCGCAGCTCCGGGGCAGGGTATAAGTGAGCATAAATGAGTTTGGGTCGTTAGCGCAGGCTCGGGATCGGTCCCGGCTTTCCCCAGCGCAGGCTCCCCCGAGCCGGGCCCGGCAGCGCCGGTGGCAGCGGAGCGGCCTCGGAGCGGCCTCGAGAGAGTTTAGCAGCCTCGGGCCGGGGCCGCTCCGGGCCCGTGGGGGTGGGATCCCGGTCCCGGTGCGGGAATGGGGTCCCGGTCCCGGTGCGGGAATGGGGTCCCTGTGCGGGAATGGGGTCCCGGTCCCTGTGCGGGAATGGGGTCCCGGTCCCTCTGCGGGGATGGGGTCCCGGTGCGGGAATGGGATCCCGGTCCCGGTGCGGGAATGGGGTCCCACTCCGGGCGAGGGGCGCCGGGCTGGGCAGTGGCGGTGACTCCAACCGGGGCCGTGGGACCCGGAATGTCGGGGGGCTGCGGGCGCGTTCCCCAAAACCCGACCCGGCTTCAGAACGCGGGACCGGGCATTTCATTGTCCCGGTGCCTTCGGGGACAGTGGTGGCCCCGGCCCGGAGCGGGGGAGGCTCCGCCGGGCGCCGGGAGCGGCGGCGAAAGGCGGCCGGGGGCGGGTGCGGTGTTCCGAGTGCGGGGTGTGGGGGCCGGGGTGGGAATCCGGGGTGTCGATGGAGTGATGGTTTTAAATCTTCATTTTGG
>VZRZ01002492.1:0-26523 GCA_013398175.1 Climacteris rufus
GGACTGTTAGGAAAAACTGTTTGCCTTCTGTTTGCCTACTTCTGCCTCTGGTACAGAGAGACCAATCCGTGGGGTTGTTTTTGCTCCGGGACCAGGCTATACATGGTGGGTAATGCAGAAGAATGGAACAACACGTTGTGTCCCACAGGGAGATCTGATGTTGGGTGGGGGCCACATGTGAATGCCACTGTTTGCTGAACGTCACTGTCACTATCTGTATATAGCTGTATATATGTGTAAATGTGTGTGTATGTGTAGGTAGAATATATATTAGTTGGGCACTAAGCTGATGATATGGAATAAGGGGTGGAATGTCCTAGGATGACAGTAGCATATCGCCACTGTTATGTGTTCTTATCATCAGCAGACTGTTTACAGTATAGGACTATATTCCTGCCCAGGGGACAACGGCGTTCCTCCCAACAGACTGTACAAAACCAAGGTGATTCCCCCGGGATTTCTTCTTTTTTTTCTTCCCTGCTGCGGTGTGTGCAAGGGGAGCACGGCGGAGAGACAGAGAGGGGTTTTTTTTACTTTCCCTCATTTGTTTTCCTCCCCTTGCTTTTTCAGCCGTTTTTTTTTCTTTCCTTTTTGTGTGTGGTTTTTTTTTCTTTCTTCTTCCCTTCGTTTCTTTGGACCTGTGCCATCACCTGGAACTGAGGAGGGGATCAACATCGGAAGGACATTTGTTTCTCCCAGGCCTAGGGAGGCCTGGTGAGGCCTGGGCCGGGGCCCTCGGAGAGCTACCGGATGGACAGGACTGTCTCTGGGACTTTTCTACTGAGGTTTCCCCTTTTGGGGGATTTATTATCTGATTTATTATCCTCATTTTTTTTTGTTTAACTTTGCTGTGTTTGCATGCATAGTGTGTGTGAATAAACAAGGGGTTTTTTTCACTTTCTTCCAAGAGCTTTCTTTTCAGACTTAACAGGGGAGGGGTCTTCCCCCCCCAGCTGTTATCTCAAACAATAACACCTGTATTTTAGAACTGGCCTTTTAAGAAAGACTTTCATTAAAGTAGTCACTAATAAAACCCATTTCTTTCAGAAAATATGGCACAATAGGAAGTTTCCATTCCATGGAAAGGAGAATTAGGACCCCAAACAAAATTGTTAGTAATTATGTCACATTTGCTGATGATCTGTAAGTTTTGCAGAATATCAGTGTAATTCACATTAACTTTTATCTAGTGAGATTCTCTCTCTTCTAAAGCCTGGACCAACAAGATGCTAAGTGAATCAGGTAAGACATCTCCAAAGGTGCAAACTCAAACGTAGACTTACTGAATACCAAATTAGCCTCACAGCTGCTCTAGCTCCTAAAGTGAACACACTACAGCAGGCATGCTCAGGTGAATTCTGCCATGTTGTTTGAGGATCTAGAGACAGAGTTCAAGCTCTCTGTAGCTGTAGGTACAAGAATAATAACAAACTCCCCAATGGCAGACCAGGGCAGAAACTCTGAGGTGGCCTCTAGCCAGTTTTGTTAAATACTCTTCTTTCTTTGTTATCAGTGAGCAGTTACTTATTTGTAATTTGACACCTATAAAAAAGGAAGAAAAAGAAATGTGCATGCATCTTTCCATGATCTTAAAAAACCCCCAGAAGAGAATGATATATAATAGTGCAAGAAATTGATGCAACAGTAATTGCCTGTGCACTGAATAGTTTCCCAAGAACACTGCAACCCTTTCAGCAGCCTATTTTATTTCTTTCTTGTCTATACGCCTTCGCTGTTTTGTTGGAGTTGCTACCCATATATTACATTTCAGGGAAGGACAATAAATATCACGTGTCTCTGTCTCTACTGCTGCCCACTAGGCAGTCTATCAAGACTTACCGTAACACACTAAACCATATAAGCAGCTTCAAAGGAAAAGAAAAGTCAGCCTGCTACATAAATATTTTCCCTTTGGCTCTCAAATTCCCACCTGGAGACAGATTTCCTTTTAATTTTGGTTGGCCTAAATTTCTCCCTTCAGTGGCAGATTTCTGCATATAAACCTGTCACTGTTCAAAGTGCTAACTTGCAGCTTCACAACAGTGCAGTTTCACTGGGAAGTGGATATTCTTTCTCAGTCTTCTGAAAGATCCAGGAGTCATTTCTCGTCTAAGAAGAGTTGTGTATTCAGCTGTGGAGAATGCAAGAGAGGGTGAGAGGCACAGGCCTAATTTCAGACATCAGTTTTACAGCATGTCTTGCTTTCTGCTTAAAGATCTGGGCTGCTGCACTGTGGCAGGACACTGCTGCTTGGGTAGAGAACCTTGTCCTAAAAGGATGTTACGTAGATACTCACATACCAAAGAGCCATGACACTGAAGAACACAGAAACAAGGAACAGGTTGCCAGACCAGGCTGCCAGAACTGAAATGGCTACACTGGACCTGGATTGGGAATGTGTGGGTCAGCTAACCACAGCTCAGTGGGCCCATGACACATCAGGACACCTAGGAAGAGATGCAAGGTGTAGATGGACTTGTGATCGAGGGGTAGACCTGACCACTGAAGTCACTGAATAGGATATTCACGAATGTGAAACATGCACCATGATCAAAGAAGTCAAGTAGGTAAAGACTCTCTGCCATGGACAACAGTGGCTGGGAAAGACTGGGGAAATTTAATACTTGGGGAAAATAATCCACAATTCGAGTTGTATTTCACAGCTGTAGGTCAAAGTACTACAGCAGGAGCCACTAAAACTAACTGAAGATGAGCTTTGCAAGGAACTGGGCAAGATAAAACTGATTCCAATGCCCAACAACCCAACCCAACACAGCAGATCCTATTAAGGCCCTACTCCAGATCAACCCCATTTTACTCTTCTTTATGCAAAGTGCATGAGTTCTCTCCAGGAACATGAACTAGGCACTAACATTTTCTCACTCTTAAACAGCATGAACTAGACCAAGATAACTATACTAATTTCTGATTTACACTACTGTAAATTTGAAAAGCAGGTTCATGTGTCTCATTTGTCTGAAATGTAGACTCTCTTCTCACACAAAATTTTATAGCAATGTATCTAAGAAGAAACAACAGATTGTAAAGCCATAAAATATGCAAATTATCATATTGCTGGTGCTATGACATAGCACTTGATTATCAGTAAAATTAGTTGTGTTCTTGTGTGCTTGCAGCTCTTATCTTGTTCACAGGAAATAAAAATGGTTCTTGCCAAGTACTTTATTTCAAAATCTATTAGCATAACTTGTTATGGAGAGTGTATCTCAAGACTGAGAAAAGGAAAAGATAGATTAATTATTGTATCTGCAATTATATTGACTCAGAAAAATTTCAAGGTCTTGCTCACACTTCAAAACATGAAGTGTGTCTCTTGGTACCAGAAGAATCCCTCTCCCTGTGGTACAAGACACTTTGTGAACCAGTAAATATTAATCATCTTTTTGTACCTTTCTCCCCTCTTATATCAGCTGTCAGATGTTCAAATGCT
This sequence comes from Climacteris rufus, assembly GCA_013398175.1. NCBI lineage: Eukaryota > Metazoa > Chordata > Aves > Passeriformes > Climacteridae > Climacteris > Climacteris rufus. The sequence goes on from VZRZ01002492.1 coordinate 3,452, forward strand.
TGACACAAATCCATTTTGGATACTTACTGGAACCACTAAAGACAAACTAGTCTGCAGCTACATTCTGAAAAGTGATTATTTCAAATGCTGATGTCCTAGCCAGGAAAATCTAGTCTAAGATAAACCCCTTGTGCACATTACTGAGGTTTACTACTAAAGAGAAAATGGGGAGAAAAAAATTCAAGAATTTGTTAATGCTAATACTAACACAGAAAAGTCAGTATAGCTATGAACATGACATTGAGTCATGGCTTGTTCACCGTATGCTTGTGAACCTCTATTGAAATAACATGACCAAAATAAAAAGTGTACCTCTTTTGTTTTGCATTGTCTAGTCCTCATACACTTAGAGGAACAGCAGTGGACCTGCCCAGTTTGTATTGTAACTCTGGATGGTCAGCAACAATGTATAAGCCAGAAAAAGTACTTAGAAACTCTCCTGACAAGACTATAGCACTGGCAGGCAGAAAAACAGAGTGTGTTAACAGAGGAAACCGGATTAAAAATTGCCTGGACACAAATCAGGAATGATAAGCTACAAATTTCACTAACTCAGCTAACAGAAAACTCAGTGGGTATTTTCTCAGTTTAAGTTACCTGACAGGGATTATGCTTTAGTTATTTATGTCAAGATAAACACACGAAAACACTCACTGTGGAAATGACAAAGAGAGACAAGATGTGCAAGGTTTGCTGACTTTATTTAATTGCAATATTTTGCCCCCTTTTCCAGCACTGACCTCCTTTGCCTCCTGTATAACGTTTTGCCTCCACTCTATCTCCTAAGAATTTCATTAACTAATGCAGCAGGTTAACTCATAAATGTTGGAGATCCAGCACCTACTTCTTCCTTCATCCTAGAAAATATAGTTTATTTCAAAGCATGTTTGCTCTTTAAAGATGTTCATGCAGACAGTGAAGTCTAGTAATAGGATTAACTCTGCTCAACCAAAACGGCCATCAGCTCAGCAGACAGATTAATCAGATCATCTCACATGTTGCATGACATCTTCTGCCTTACTAATTCCAAATAGCAATTTTTAAGACTAGGGTAAAACACGCCATAAAGGCAAGCTGGAAGGGTAAGAAACAACAGTTTAAAATGTTATATTTCCCAGGCAAATTAAAATCACACAGAACAATGTAAAGGTTGTTATTTGTAAGTGAGGGGCTGATCTATAAGTCAGGGTCAAAATCCTTTCCACGTCCCAGATACATGTCTTTGATTGACTTATCTTACCTGGAAGTAAGAAGATAAGAGTTATACTGCTGAGGTAAACAAGTAAGGCCAATACAAGGCACATGGGAAGGATGTTAAATACCTCACTTCAAGAAGCCAGTTAGCTGCTGCATCATACCCAATCTGTTTGTTGCAGAGGATCCTAAATCACTTCTTATGTGTTTCCTTCATTAAGCTAACAATTGCACTGCAGTCCATTGGCTCTCATCAGATCTGAATAACACTGCTGAATCTGGGAAGAACTAAATCAGAACCAGTATTGGATATACCTATCAAAGACTACTGCTTCAGCTTGCACTGGTGGATGGAGAAGCTTACATGAAAAAAAAGCCCACCCATCAATGTGCTGTCAGATTCACAGCAAATAGTGTTCATTTGTCCTAAACACTGATTGCTTAAAGACTCTCTAAGCATAAATGAAATTTACACTATGACAGCAGCAGAGAAGGAGCTTAATTACAATAACAATAAAACTCAATCTAGCCAGTGTTCTCATTTACTGTGCCAAAGACTTCTTTCTGAATTTTTGTGCTTGGACTAGACCCAAGTAGCAAGAATACCACAAACCCTCGGCTTACAGTGGTCTCACAAGGCACTTTACCATCAAGAAGTTGCACATAAAGCATGTGACATTATCAATTTTTACGTTCCTGGAGGGAATCCCTTGGACAGCCCTAGGATTTACAAAAGAATGATCCGTATTTTCCCTGTATGGTCATTATGTGATCCTATTGCCCCATTAATTCAGATTCTACTAGAGAAAGCTCAACAGCAAGTCCCATTTTTAAATGGCCAACTGGGTGTACTATTATAGTGTCATGGAGACCCATAACAGCTACTTACCCCACAGTACCGATCATCGCTGAATATCTGTGGTGGCAGTGGATTGCCTTGAGCAGGCTGCCTGTCCTCAGGAATATTTTTATACATCCATTGTCTCTTCTCCTCTGACATGGTGATATCCACTTCTTCAAACTCTATGCGATTGGCTTCCAGAAACCTAACCACATCCTGTTGCCTCTTCTTTATCTAAATGAAAGAAGGAAAATTTAAAAAATTTTAGTCAGAACAAGTCCTCCATAACACAACATGCTTACAAATCTGAGAACACTCCTCCTCTCCCATCTCACTTACATAGGAGGGGAAGTCACAAACTCAAAAAGACGAGGGAGAAAACTTTTTTCAGTTTTAAGTTCATAAAAGTTAAGCATTGCTGTTTCTTTACTTGTTGGCAAAGATTATACTACTCCTTACTTCTTTAAGGCTGCTTGTTTACTTCAACTGTGGTAATTTTAGCCTTTACCCTCTAAAGATGTTTTGAAAAAGCAATCTGTAAGGATTTCTTCAGAAGTAGAAGTCAAAAGAGGCAGTTGGTTTTCAAAGTCATTAGGGACGACATTTTTAAAGTATACAGGCATCTAAAAATGCAAGGTAAACAACCTGGCAAGTCCCAGAAAAATTTACTCCTAAAAGTGTTCATTGAGATAAGTATGTCAGTACATCTGAAAAAAATCCCACCCTAGCTACACACATTTTTGTTTTCTTAGACACCTACATCTTTTTAAAATGCAGTTCAACAGATTCCTGATCAAGGCTTGTTGAATCTTTAATTAGGAGTGTCTGTCTGCATAATACACATGCCTCAAAGTAAGCATGACATCATCTCTTGAAAATGAACTTTATGGAAAAAAAAAAAGCATGGTTTGTATTAAATGTATGGGGGTTTTGCCCTTCAAAGAGATTATCATCTTTATACAAAAGCCTAGCAGAGGTAGAACACTGGCAGTTCTTAGCTCATTGTAGACAAGACTTGTTAGACTGATCTTAGAGGTCTTTTCCAACCTTAATAATGCTATGATTCTATAATTTTAAGATCAGCCCTTAAGAGCTAACCAGGCTTCAAGCAGATACTCGGGTACAGACAAGTTCTGCCTCAATAGGACTTTACAACAAGACAGCAACCTTTGAAAGGAAAGTCTGTGGGGCCAAGGAAAGCCACCTGGGCTCATTCAGCCAAGTCTGCCCTGCATTCCTTTCAGTCCATACTGCACTTTTTTGCGTCAACCTAATGAAATTAATGCTTTCAGAAAGGAACTATAAATTATATACTGTATTTTTTACAGCTATCATCACAGTGTTATTGGAAAAAAAATTCAGCTTTAATAAATTTACAGTATTCCTGGGGTGTTGTATCCATGCAGTTGCTGGCTGGCATAAAGCCCGGGTGGATGAATCATGCCTGTGGGTATCATATGATCTAGATACTATTTGGAAATCAGAGGATTTTCAAAATGCATGTGCTAGTGGTTCTTGTCACACAACCCAGTCTATCTATCTAAACTCATCACAAACATACATAATTTTGGACGTAATACTGATGGAATCCTTATTTCCTTGAAATAAGAAGGCAGCCATCCCAAGAAACTACAAATACAAAGCACTCAAACAATTACTGTCTTTCTAAGAAGGGGCTGCACAGTAAATTTGTATCATGGTGTCTTATTTTTTTTCTTTATTTTGCACATACTGGTGCAGGTTTTTAGGCATATGTGAAAGGATCACTTTCATACAGTAGGCAGCTCCTAAACTTGCATGCAAATAACACATCATCAACAACAGCAAAATTACTGCATCATCATCACCATCACTGGTGGTACCAAAGGCAACACGCCTTTCACTACATCCCTAAAAATTCCAAGTGTAGAAGTGAAAGATGAAAACATTTTCCTTTGTCTTTCAACAAAAAGAAAGCTGCAAGAGAGCCCATAAGAGACAGAGATATTCTTAACAGAATATTAAATATCTAGTTAAACAGAAATGAGATGTCTAAAATGATGTGTGGGAGAGGTCATTTCCTTATAGTAAAGTGCTGCTAAAACGAGCATGAAATCCCTCCTGCACTGGTTAGAGCAACAAGCAAACTACACAGTGGCTGGGCCAGCCCTCTGGCCCCAAGGCCAGTTGGCATTCTCTGGCCAAAGCTATCAAAGCTGCAGCCTCTCAGAGTGGCTGCATGCAAACTGTACACTGGGAATGATCCCTGTCATCCTGGAACATCTAAATCATGGCCACAAGCTGTTTGTGAGACAAGTCAGCCTCGGCCAAAGCTGTCTGTGCCAGCAACCATTCTTTAAACAGTTCCAGAATACCAGAGCACTCCATTCTCAGGGCCAGGACATGGACCAGTACAGATGTATCCACTTGGACCCATTTTCATCTGCTGTCTTCCAGCAGCCTATACACTGAGCAACTTAGATTTAGTCAGATCCCTATTATTTTACAGCTCACACTATGAGAATTCTCCCACAAATTTAAATTTCCTAATGTATCATTTTATTTTTATAAAACTAATTAAGATGTTGAAGTGAAGCAAATTGGGGTTGTCTTTTTTTTGTTTGCCACAAGCCTTACAATTCTCCACATGACATCTGTATGAGTTATCAGCTGTGGATGTACCAGCTGCATAAATTTAAACAAAACTGTCTGAAAATTTTAAGCTAAAAAAGTAGCATTTTCTCCTCCCCCAATTGATTTGATTCAGGCCTATAAACCGAAACAAGAGCTTTAGTTGTATTTAAAATCCTATTAAATTATGCCTTGTTGTTTAAGATGGATGCTCAGAGCATCTGCCACAACAGAAGCCAGCTGATTATTCCCCAAGAAAACCACAGGACCTTTGTCTGTGTCTACAACTGGATCTGTGCCGCAGGAGTGCGTCAGCCTCACAGTCCTGCCTGCAACTCTCATCTGTGCCCTGAGCCCTAAAAGCTCCCAGCTTCCACCACAGGACACACGGAGCAAAGACAACACGGCACAAAGAGCAGTGGCAGTTCTCCCTTCCTTGCCAGCCTCTCCTGTCAAGAGCCCAGTGGAGAAAAACACATCCCCATTTGACAAACCAGGGAGGTGGACAGTGCTCTCTGCAAAACTTAACCTTGTACCTTGCTGCTTCCATGGTTTCCAGAGACTGATGCAACAGAAAGGGACCTGAAAAGAGTACTCACTGTGTCAGAGGTACCATGTTCAGAAAAACTAGGTTTGTATCCCCCTTTGGGAAAGCATTTGTAGTCTTACAGGACAGACAGCTTCAGCACCAAAATATTTTGGTTTTAATACCTTTCAGCACATCAGAAAACACCATGAGATACACCATCAAAACATATATCCACTGTGAAGTTTCAGAGGAAAATCTTTACATAATATGATCTTAATCTACCTTTAAATGCAGTGAGAAAACTCTGCTAGAGTTAAAGGTCTGCTGTTATAGTCCAATGTTTGCCTCCAATATTTTTAGCAGAGTGATTCTTTTCTGAACATCATTTCTCTGGGTTTGGCTTTACCATTAATCTATATTTCTATTCACAAAACTAAGACAGGAAAAAATCCCCAGAGACATTTCAATTTTAACCTTGTATTCAGAGCTGGTATCTTTATTAGGATTAAAAAGCAGCAAAAATAGGATATCCATTGTGATATATAAAACTGCTAAAATGAGCTAATCACTTAATCAGTAGCCTGATTTATAAAGAAAGTCTATTGTAGTTAAAGTATTCTATCTTTCTGTCCTAGTTTTCATTCCTTTATACTGATTTGCAACAGGTAACAGGAGGATACACTTTCAGACTGCTTTGGAGAAATACTTCAAACACATACTCAGGCCTGGCCAGGTGGGACCACTGGGATTATCTGTTTTGACCTTCAGCATCCCTGAATTAATTCCTCTTAGGAGTAAAGGGTTTCTCTGGATATTTTTTTCCCCTCTAAGCTCCATTCCTAAACTGATAATAACTATCTACTAGTCTTTAAAATTGTTCCCATAGTTAATTAACCATATTGGCTTGCTTCTGTTCAGAATTCACCTCACTTTGGCCACTAAACTTGTCATGTCTTTGGCCAGACTAAAAACTCTTCTGTTGCAAAATTTCTGTTTCCCACACAACTAATATGGGGGAGAAAGAGATCTTCCAACTAAGCTGAACAGTGATCTCCAGCAGTAAGAGAAATCCTCCAGCTCACTTAACAGCAGAATGAGGAAATGAGGAAGTTACCATTATAAATCATATCCAAGACGGAGCAGAAGTTTAGAAAAATCAGAATACATCCTCTATACAAGGTTCTCTGGAAGCTTCTCATCACTCCCAGCAAGCGACAGTTTCCTTCTTTTTTTCCCTCTCTATGCTTCCTGAACCTGTTTTCAGAAGTTCTCCTATCCTAGAAAGGCTTGCCTACTGATAGCTGCTGAATCAAAGGAACATAGCATGTGATCTCTTCATTACTAAATATCAGCTGCATTTCACCATTCTACACTATTTTAACCAAGATATTCAATACCCTGCAAAAATCTCACTAGTCCAGGATTTATCTAACTCAGATAAGATAAACTAATATTACTTCTGCTATACTACATGCAAGATGACACGAGTAGCAATATTAATAGGAACTGTGCCATGGTTAAAGATAACTTCTCTGCCTTATTTCATTAGCCCAGTTATTATAAATGGGACAAAGCACACACATTCTCGGATTCAAATTTCTTCACAGTGTCAGAAAGTGTTGCTCTTCACACTGTTGCTTCAATAGCAACAGGCATATTGCTGGGTGTTTGGTGCTCACAAAGTGGATGTGGAAGGTTGGTCTTCTGCTGTAGAGACTCTACACCCCACCTTCTGGAGATAAGGCATTCCCTGGGTTTTGGTCCTTCTGCCTGCAAGTGGAGGGAATAACAGCAGGAACCACTCCGTGCATAGGCTGGTGACAGAGTAGCACTGATTGTGCTTCAGACCCTACATCTTGGAATTGAAGGAACTGAAAGCTAGCCTGAACTGTCCACTCATTCCAGACAGATCCCAAGAACAAACAGCCAGCTTTCTAACACAAAATCTCACCCCAAAAAATATTCAGACCACACATGGTGAATGAGAACAAAGCCCTATGATGGTTATCTTCTAAGCTGGTTTGTCAGACCACAAGCACATTTTAGTAGTCTGACATTTAAAAAAACAAAACTGAATGCATGTCTAAGTTCACCTCAAATACTTGTTTCACAGCCTGGCATATATCTTATCTAGACCTCTGCCTCCAAAGATGGAGATGGTCCTACTATTTCCTTCCTCACTTCCCTCCTTCCTTCCTTTTCAATTTGTTTACTCTTTCCACACACCTGCCCTCACTGCAGAACTGCATCGACCATGTTATCCACCCACTGACTCAGCTGAAAACTGAATGTATTGTGTTTGGCAGGGGCACCTTTATAGTGCAGTTTGAGGATACAACTCAGCAGATCTCACTGCTGGCTGTCACTGAGATGACACAATGTTCCTCTCCCCTGCCAAGGAACTCCTGCAGCTTTCCTTGCACAAGCATAATGCAGGAACCAGGGGAACAAGGGAAGGAGCATCAATAATGCCAGCACCACAATCTCATCCGTTTATATCAGTAACAAAATTGCATCCTAAGAAAATGGCTCAGCAGCAGCTGAAGCATGACCAGCTACAGGTATTTGAAATATGAACTGCATAAGCAGCATTTATGTTACATAAACACAAGCTCAACTCACTCCCACAACTGAAAATATTATGTGAGCCTCTACTTTTACAAGTCATGCAAACAAAACCAAAGGGACAGTTGCAGTGTAAAACACTGTAATATGTAATATGTAATATAGCTATCAGGGCTCATTACTTATCTTCACTTCTTATACAGATGGGGCTTAACACATACTCCCAGATAATAAGGAGATATTATGCTCTAACAAACAGATACAAGCCCTAAACACGTTAAATGAATAGAATTCTAAACAGTGTTAACACATCCTTTCTTATGTTTCCATGATGTTTCTGCTCTCACAAAGAAGTAACAAAAACCAATCCCATGCACTCACAAGGTTGACATGCAAATCCTCATGGTCCTGTTACATTTGGGACCTGTAGTGACAGGGATTTTCTGCCAAATTTCTCTTTTTTTTGCCTGACTTGGGAGAGTACAACTGACCCCTGGCAATTTTTATTGCTGTGAGATGGCAGCACTGTGACAGAACTTTACAAAGGTTCCTGTGATTAATTCATTGTGCTTGGCACAGGAAAATACAACTCAGCTATGAACATAGGAAAAAAAAGATGAGGAGAAGAAGGTTAATAAAGAAAAAATTTTTAAAACAAAAATAAACAAAAGTCAGCATTGCGTAATTATTTCCAAAAGTAAAGTGAGTGACTCACCTCATTAACAAATACCGCATTGCATCTGACAGAAGGAAAATAGTGTCTTCCCTCAAAAGACCTACAAATAACTAAAAGCACATGAATGCTTCATCCTCAAAAAAAAAAAGTTTTAATAACCTTAAAAACTGACCATAGAACTTTTCAACCTGAAAAGAAATAGAACAGTGTGTGAACAGTGGCCACATGCAGCCAGCACTGCCCTGGTCTCCTGCTAGCAGCAACCTTCTGCTTGCACACAGAGACATAATTAAGGACACACAATATGCAACACTCTATTGAACTGGGAGGGCAATCTGTTCAGCTTTATGCAAAATCAGTCTGCAGGTCTCTGGGAGCTGCTGAGACACTGCTTAGCCAAGCAATCTGCACACCTTTGCCAGGCAATCTGCACACCTTTACCTCTGTGCAATGTATGTATGGTACCTTTGAAAGAATCCAGTATCTAAGAAATTTGAGACAGGTTTGTTTCTTAAGAGACTCTTAATCACAAGCAGTCAGCAAAACAAAACATTTTCTTTTACTATAAAGCTGCAAAGACAGTAAAACTGCTCCATGCCCAATGCCTGCTAGCCTTATATTTTCCCTGCCAAGTGCTGCACTATGATAAATGCATTTAAATCTACTTCTGTTTATGCATGTATGTCTATCACACAGACAAGGGAAAAGTTTCTTATTTAAGGTAGTTTGTCTGGAATCATTGTTCTCTGTGCAAGTAACAGAGTAACATTCTGAAACACGAAGGAATCTTTAGCAAGTATAACTACAACTGCTAAAAACAAGAAATTATGTGAGTTTGCTCAGGGGTTTACTAGGTATTGTTTCAGTAAGCATAAAGGGAAAAGGAGAGATGAAAATGGAAGAGACAGAAAAAGGGGAAAGACCAAGAGAGGAAAAAGAGAAGGTGCTACAGAAAGATCTCCTACAGACCATGCCACCCAGGGTGCCTTTCAGCTGTGTGCAGCTGAAAAAGCCTCTGATGTCACTCCCGAGTCTACTTTTGAATTCTTCTGTATGTTGGAAAACAAGACTTGCCACTGATGTACACAAATTCAGTAAGTGATTCTATCACTATTCTCCTCCTGGAGTGGGAACAATGTGTTCTTAAAATCCACTTACAGGCAAGTCTCTGGTGTACTGCAGGAAAACAGATGCTATGAGACCCCAATTTTGGCTCATTGATTCCTCAACAAAAGAATGAGAATGCCATTGATTCTGGATCTATCTTCCAATTAATGACATGAGTTTTTATCCTGCTGCATCAATGTGAAACTGAAAAATATAGCATTGCTGTGGAAATAAAAAATGGCTAAAACAAAGTGAAACGTGAAGACTTTGCAACAGGAATTGAACCAGAACTTGGAAGTCTCACTGAGTGTACAGGTAGCTCCAAATTAGAGAGACAGACTGGGAGCCAAAGGACTTCATGAAGACTGAGTAACACAGCCAGAAGATTCCCTGCCTAGCCTGGCAAGCAGCAGGTGACTGCCAGATTAAAGGTCAGGATGCAAAGCTGGTTGCTCTACTAGGGGAGTTTGCAAAGCCTGCTGCCAGTTTAGATCATAACCTACAGGAAGAGCTCCATTCTGTGGAATTACACTATCCTGAAAACATTTTTATTTGAGAAAAATGCATGCTTGAAATGGTATTTTTGCTACAGATACAGGATCTTTCCTAGTCATAGGTATTTTCTTGGGATGACACTGGGAAAACATGTTGGTTCTTCACCTCTAGCTAAAATAGAGGGCAGATTACCAGAGCTTGCTGGTAACTTTATCTGATTTTAAAAATGTCTAAGCCTACAGTGAGCCAAAAAGTCTAAATTATTAGAATTATGTGTTAGGACCTTTTTCTTTAAACAAAGTTTAGGATTCTAATGACTAGCACAAGAGAAACTTTGAGCATCTTGAAAGATCTCAGGGATTCATAAAACATATCCTCAGCTATTGAAAACTTCTCCTGATGGAACCATCCTGCAGAACTAGACCACCACTTCAAATGGCTAACAATTCAAATCCTAGCTGGCAGCTAACTTCTTTCAATAGATAGATGTTTTTGTTTGTAATTTACAATCTATTTCAGTAGTTCAAGAGAGTGGTTAAAAAAGAAAGTGTTATTTTCACGCATTTTTCCAGCAGAAACCTCTCAAAGATGCCAGAGAATTTAAATCTCCTGTTTAGCATTCTACATTTAACTCCTCCTCATACTAGTCCCTTTTGTCAAAGTGGCATATTTATAGCAAGTATTTTGTATCATGAAAGAAACCCTTTCAACAAGCAACATCTATCTTCCTTTTCAAAACGTATACTACACATCAATCCAAGTACGGTAACTGCAATCCTTATTAATTCAACTACTTTTCAGTACCTCATAACTAAATGCAAGTTGTTCTCTGATCTCCATGCTATATTACATTTATTCATGTTTATTTCTTCTGATTTCTCCAAGTTATTTAGTTCTGAAGAAAATCCTTTGCTTCCCAGCAAAGTTCCAGTTCAGCAAGGTAGAGAAGAACTGTCAAGTCAGAACTATTGGAAACTCAGTCCTGCTTAGAGGAACAGAAAGTTGGTCTTTCAATATCATAATTCCTCTTGCAGAGGTGGGAGAGTGGGGAATAGTTTGGTGTTTGGCACATGAGAGTCCAATACTGCTGTAGCCAAAAATCTGCAGGAATTTAGAGGCATCACTTGGTTAGTGTGCATCAGTTTGCTTGGTAGAATTAAGATTTTGTGAAAAGAAGTCAAACATGATGAATCCATTTTGTTTCTTTATTTTCTGAGAACATTAAATATTTGGTAATTGATTAAAGTTCACTGAAATAGCGCCAAAGAGAGCAGCTTTACAAGAAGGTTTTGGAAAGTAAGCAAATGCTCTAATACTCCTATGAGTCAGCAATGTGCCCTGGCAACCAAGAGGGCAACCCACATCCTGGAGTGCATCAAGCTGATCCAGGGAGGTGATTATCCCACTGCCTTTGGCCTTGGTGCTGCCTCACCTGGAGAGGACTGAGAGCAGTTCTGGGCCCCACAGTTTCAGAAGGATGTGAAGGTCCTGGAGTGTATCTGGAGGAGGGCAACAAAGCTGGTGACAGGGCTCAAAGGCACGTCCTGTGAGGAGCAGCTGAGGGCTCTGGGCTTGTCCAGTGTGGAGAAAAGGATGCTCAGGGGCGACCTCATGACTCTCTACAGCTTCCTGAGGAGGGGAAGTGGAAAGGGAGGTGCTGATCTCTTCTCCCTGATGGATCCAGTAATGGGACATGTAATAGCAGTGTCAGGGGAGGTTCAGACTTGACATTAGGAAGCCTTTCTTCACACAGTAGTCAAACACTGGAACAGTGTTGAAGCCTGTCAGTGTTCAAGACGCATTTGGACAACGCCATTAATAACACGCTTTAATTAACTTTTGGAGAGCCCTGATGTGGTCAGGCAGTTGGATTAGATGATCATTGTCAGTTACTTCCAACTGAAATATTCTATTCTATTCTAAATTCTGCAAAGAAAAATAAAAGTTTAAAAGGAAAAACTCCCCCTAACAAGAGATGCACACAAATTTCCTGTTATGTAACATGTTTTTCACCTAAGCTTTTAAGATGAAAACACACAATTGACTATTCTTGTGAGAAGGTGAGTCAGCAGAGCACTGAAAGTGTTTGAACTAGTTCTCTGTATTTATCAGTCACATTGTTTTGTCACAATGAATAAAGCATCGCCAGCTGTATTTTCCGTATTTATTGCAAATGAGATATAAAAGAAGATTTTCAGCACTAAAAAAAAGTAGGTCAGGTTTCTTCCTTCTCATTAGCTTTAACCATCAAAACCCCGTGGCATAGGAATATTTGTCTATCAGAATGGATAAAAACACTTATCAGTCCTTGAGACATAACAAGTAACTCGCCTTGTTTCCTCTGGGTGGGGTCTTAGTCCTGTCAGCTCCAGATAGAAGTCCTTTCAGCCACCTCCTACCATAACCATGAACTGCACCCTCTGTATTTTGTCACTCAGGACTCATAGCCCAACACCCAGTTACACCTAACTGCGATTCCAGTTCTTGTTCTGTAACAAGAGCTGGTGGATGTAGAGTGTGGATCCGTAAGATGCCATGTGCAGCAGTCTCCTGAGAGTAAAGCAGAGGGTTTGAGTCACATTAAGGCAAGCTTGAAGACTGCAGTACTGCCTAGCCCAGCAGTGGCTTTAATGCAAAATGCTGTTCCCACACAAACACAGGGTAACTGCTATATTTCTCCCACAGAGATACTAATCCTTCTCCACGGATCTGGGGGAATGATAAGACCCCTTGTACACTTACAAAAAACATTCAGCCTTTCTTTAAGAAGGACTATTCTTGCATTTACTTGTTTTCTCATCTGAAAGGAGCAGAGATGCTATGATTCCCAAATGCTCCCAAGAATCTGAAAAACAAGTTTGTGAAATAAAGTTGTCAATGCTTTCGCTATTTTCTCCTGACAGTTACTATCCACACAGTACAGATGTGTCATTCTGCCAACTACAGATACACACACCCCTGACAATGCACTTTAACATAACAGCAGTAACAGCACTGCAAGTCATTCAGAATTAGTTGTGCTAAGTTTTTATGGATATTTACAGGCTTTCTCAGCAATATATGAAACTGCAACAGAAAAATGCATTTGTGGCTCTAGACAAATGTCATATTTCAGGTAAAATTGGACTATATTACTGCAACATCTTTTTTTGTAAGGCTAGGATTATGGATTTTCTAAACCAGGGCTGACTGCCACTGCTATTATTCAGATCAGTAACAAAATTATCTTTGACTCAACTGAGCAGAACAAGGTTTTAACCTTATTAATAAATGTCAACATTATTTCTCTTTCAACAAATGCAACTATATCCGTGTAGCTTGTGTGTTTTTGCAGCTCCATATCTGTAAATTCTCTTTTCTTTTCTACTTCTGCAGACCCATTTCTTGGTGACTGGGTGCATCCCCAAACACAGCAGCTATATGATTATTATCCCATAAACTGCAGGCACATCTCCTCTAAGGTCAAGAGGAGGCACCTCCACATAGCCAAAGGTATTCCTGAATACCATGCTGCATAAACCCACAGACTTTCAGACTTCCCTGGGGCCTGATGCTGGGAACCTTTACTAGAAACCAGACCTTGCTGCAGGCAAGCCAGTCTGACTAAGCAGGAAGGGACTGCTTGCACATCAGGGCCTCCATAGCAGCTGTCTTCTTTGATCAAAGCCTAGTTTTGTATCTCTTTTCTAACTAATTTTAGCTTCCTAGCTGGTTCCTACTTAAGAATGTGATGCTATCTACATCCCTCAAATGCCACTCCTGTCTCCGTTTCTACATAAACCTATCAGATCACTCAATTAGACAAAAGACTGTCTGACCTTAGGAGACGCAAATCCAGATCAAAGTTTTAATGCATAGTTGAATTGCATTTCTTTAGATCAGACAGGGATGATAATTTCACTAACCCTGCAGCAATTTAATGGCAGGTTTCAGTTGCTGATGCTCTATTGTTCATCAGATCAAAGGAAGTTTACTTTCAAGTGAAGACACACAAAAATTCTCTTGATTTTCTCTGAGAAATACAGATTAAGAAACCAGTCTTTAATTGATTTGTAATGTTACTATTAAATTGTTCCAAATAATCACTTATAGAGGTTTTTATAGCACTAATAATACCCAAAATCATCCTCTGCCGCATATGAAAATGCCAGGAAACAAAACAAACCTGTGAAAGTTTCAATAGACTTTCCACTGTTAAATTCTGAAGAATTTTTTTCTGAGTCACTTTCTCTGGGACCTTCAACTGGGACCTATCCAGTGAATTCAGTGCTACATGGATCGGTGAAAAGAATCACAACAGGCTGTATCTTCTAACATACGAAGGTAAACAATGTTCTTTTTGCAATAGCATAAAGATCCAAAAGCCAACAGGACAGCATGTTAGCATGTGTGAAGGGAACATACACAATCGTGTTTTGATTTGCATTTAATATGAAGTACAAGTTCGTGGTTTCAGGTCTCTGCTTACAAACAAAAGGTCTGAGGGTAACCCTGCTGGCAGAGTTTGCAACAGAACAATGCCATGAAGTGAGATGTTCAGAGAGCCAGAAACTGTGGCTGGTCAGGGCTTTGTCACAGGCAGAAGATTGCTGATCATTGTCCCTCCGACAGTGGCACAACCAGAGGTGGCCTGGTGCTGCCGACGCTTGGTTCCGTGGGCCTGAGAATCGCTTGTCCGCCTCAGCACCCACGAAGGCAACTGCTCGAGAAGGAGGCACAATGCAGTCAGGTGTTCAGCCCTGGAGCTCTGCAACAGGCAGAAGAGCAGCTTTGAAGTTATCAGTGTTGCCCTGATTTTTGCAGTTCTGGAAGTTGTCATTCTTTTGTAGCTAGTTTCTCACACTTTTCTCTGTAAACATGGCCATGTTATTATAACTGTATCTTATCACTTACATTCCTTTCTCCTGGACACAGAACTTTGATGGACATTTCCTTTGACCACTGTGATTGAGGGAGGAAGAACTGATTTCCTCCAATGAATAGTGATTTCTAAATGTATATAAAAAGTAAAGAAGGCGGGTCTTGCCTTCCTTCCTTCCTTCTCTCTCCTCCTGGTAACACGTGTCTCTGTCTCTTCCTTTTGTGTCGTTACTGCGACATATCAGCACTAAGGTCTTCAACTGTCCTCGCCATCCCTGTCAGAGCTGTCAGATAGAAATCTTTGTAACACTGTTTACACTGATGTTACCTTTCTCCTAGGTAGGAAGGGAACTATTTATGCCACTGTCTGTCCCCATCAGCCAGCACAATTATATTGGTGGGTATCTTATATTGGTGTAACTATTCTGATCTCTTGTAAACAATTCGTTATCTGAAATAAGTTACATAAATAAAGCTTTTAAGTACAGGCCAGACACATGCAATAACAATGACAGCTGAGCAAGCACCATGATTTCAGCACTCCAGCTTGCACTGAAGATACACATCCACAGTTACAATATGGGAGCAGGCATTTTCGAAACAGCCCCAACAGGTGCTGACATATCTTAAGCAACCAAGGCACCAGGACTTTATTTCTCCTCTGGGAATGCTAAAAATCAGTGGCTTATTTTTACTGAGGGATAATTAGCATCCATTGGTGATTCCATACCTACACACATATACACAGATATAAATACACATAACATACACTATATATACATAAACATATATATGGATATACAAATATCTCCATGTATATGTGTGTATGCAAAAGCACATATTTATATATGCATATTCAAACAAAATGCTGGTTGAAATATATGCAAAGGTCACTCCCAGGTATTAAGTTCTGCAAGTTTATTGCTTGCAGTAAAATGAGAAACATCTTGTGTTTTCCCACATTGTCTTATTAGGAATGATGGGGATTAGTTATCCAGAGATAGAACAGAAAAACCAACAAACAAAATCCTGGAACTCCTACCCCAGGGAGATGGGTGGCAGAAGGGCATGCTGTCAGTAATGATTCATGATTCCCTGAACAACCTGCACCTCCTAAGAGCTTCTCTTCAGAAATTAGCTAGCAAGACAGTTACTCTCTTTTCTTTACCAAATTTAATTACTTTATAGTGGAATACAGTATCAAATTAAGACTAAATAAGCTTGTTTACTGATGTAAAGTCAAATTGATTTTCCCTTCCCCCACTAATGAGACAGAAATAGCTTGTTTTGAGAAGGTCCCTCATCCCTGTTGCTCTTACGACCACAAAAGAAGGATATCCACATGCTTTAGACTCAGCCTCTTCAGAGTGGTGATACCATAAAGCAGCACACCAGAATGGAAGGACTGCCACAGGTTTGAACAGAAGAATTAAAAGATTTCACCCAAAAATATTTCACAGATGGAGGTCTACAGCCAAGACAAATCTCTTTCTATGAGACAAACCATCTCAAATGAATTGTCTGTACAATGTTTGCATCTCAGTCACTGCTTCCACCCAGTCTCCAACAACTCTGTCATTCCTTGATAGATCAGGTCACACTTTGCTCATCTACATGAGCCACACTAAAATCTGATGTTTTCAGAAATGACAAGCAACAGTGACTTAGGTTTCTGAATTGACTCCATCTGCCCATCCAACGGGTTCCAACTAAACAACAAACCAACCCCAGGAGAGAAGATGATGGAAAGGATCCAATGTTACTGAGGAATTCAGAAGCTCTTCTGGGCTTTGGCAGGTAACTGCAGACTGTTTCCATTGACAGTCACAGTCACCACTGCCTCTCCATTTCCCCTCACCTTGCCTAGAAGGAAGTTTGCCAGCTTAAGGGACACTTGCAAATGCCATCTTCTGTAAAACTTATTAAAAATAAAGCTGTTAAAAAACACTGGAACATGATCATGTTTTTTTGGATACCGTAGATTTCAACAAGGAATAGATTCCACAGAGTACTGCATTTCTGTGTTCATTACTCATTTTAGCAAGCTTGCTCACTGTAAAGAAACAAAGATTGCAGCATTTCCTTATGGATAGACTCCCTGAGGGGGCCAACACTTGAGACTGCAGGTGAGGAAACTGTTGCCCTTAGTGCACTTGCTAGTAATGAGATACACTCTGGTTTACCAGCTCAGTGACAATTCTTTATCTCCAAGTTGCACTCAGATTGCTAAACAAAAGAGTGATACTGATTTTATACAATGAAGAACTTCCTTAAATGCTGGTTTTCCACAACTCCTAATTTCTGAACATTCCTAAGCACTCCAAAAGTAATTTGTACTAATAAATTACATACAAGATAGGTATTACTTCAATATTCTTTTTCATTTATTATAACCAGTTACATGCAACACCTAGTAAACACTGACACTATGACCAGAATTAGGAAAAAGAATTTCTAGGCTTTAATGATATGGATGGAAGATTAAGGAGCACAGGTCACCAACAGTGAAGTGTGCACATTTGGGGACTTGCACATTGACACTGCTGTACTCTATAGAAAAACAAAGGGGGAAAGGCTTCATAAACCCAGTCAGAACAATACCTCCTTTGAAGTTTAATTACAGCTAATTGTAATCAAAGGTCAGTAACCATCCTACTGCACATGACAGTGTGCAGTCCAAAGCAAAGTCTTTAAAGCAGCATTATTTCTGACATACTATATCTGCCAAGAAGAAATGTAAATATTTAAAAAGCACTAGAGCATACAAGAACAGTGCAACAGTTAGGTACTAAATACCATACACAAATTCCACCTGCATGTTTGTAATTAGGGTTCACACTCCCTCCTGAACACGTTCCTTAAACGATCTGAACGGCTGTTCAGAGGCTCACTGTTCTCTCCATCACGAGGCAGGAGAATAGAACTAGAAATTAGACTTACTTAGAATACAGACTTGAAGTCCAGATCCACAGATAGTCAGTCCTTAAGGTGCAAACCAGGTAAAACCTCCAGCACTGACCTCCTTGCCTTGCAGAATTCAGAGTCATGAGTCAGGCTCTTGGGGTCCCCCTCTGCCACAACCTCACAAAATAGGACTGACAGAAGACAGTAAAGCTGAATAAGAGCCACTTGACCTGATAATAAGAACTTGAGGAAGGCTGAAGGAACTAATTTTGTTAGTCAAAGGGACTAGATCCAGAAAGTCCCCAGACCTGTCCTATGCACCTAACATAATTGCTAATGTCCAAGACGTGGGTACACATGGTGTGTCCAGTGACTGAGAAAGGATCCAACTTCTTCCTTTCAGTATCACTGCTGTAGCTACAGCAGTGCTGTGTAGGCAAAACCAAAAGCACTACCATCTTGAACAGATGAAGTGACACAGTATGATGTTCATGTGGGATTCATAAATCAGGCTTTGAGGATCCAATCCAACAGGTGTACCCCTCAGCATGCGGACAGACATTAGACCATACTGTGGTTGAGCTCTTAAAACACTGCTACTTCCCATGTAAATATTGCAGGATCACTTCTAACTGTAAAAATTATTGTATCATTTCTGTAAAGCTAACTGACCTGCTGCTCTGATCTGATTTTATGAAATTCCAATATTAAAAAATCATTATAACATTTATAATTTGCCAAGCTTATTATTTTATATAATAGGTAGTTGAACTTCCGTAAATCACCTGCAACAAGTTGTAAATCCTCCAAATGACCACCATAACTAATACTGTTTTCTCAAAAGGCACTTGTATCACAAACAAAACACTTTCAGTTTTGACTGTTGTGCTTTGGGAGTGCATAGAGGCAAAAAGAAAAAGGAAGTTAAGATGGTGGATATTCTAGAAGTGACATATTCTAAGTTAACTTATTCCACACCTCCCAATAAGAAGCACAATCTTTCTGGGAAGTGCTATGAGAAATATTGAGTTACACTGACTTTTTACAAACAAGGGTGGAGTTGAAATTCATCACCGAACAGAAACCAGCTCAGCCTTAAGAGTGCTACCACTGTATTTGTCTTCATTATGTTACCCAACAACACATGGACCAAACAAACATGGCTGTAATTATTCTGACATTCCGGTGTTTTACAATGTGATTTAAAGCCATTCCAGGAAACAAAAAATCCAACTCATTTGACCTCCATAATACACTTAATCAAAAGCAGAGCTTTAGTTTCATAAAACCAATATTTGCTATAGAAACGATTTAACTGTAACTGCACCTATCTTATCAAGCTTCCTAGTAAAAAATCCATAATCCTCTTCAGTAACAAGAGTCAAAGTCCAAGTTTTAGTCGTTCAAAAAAGTCTGCTCTTTTCAGGTCGTTGCTGTTCCTCCCCAAACCCTCCTGTTCCCCAAACATGTTCTCTTGAAGAATGTGGCTGAGCAGAATTTATCTTTGTGCACTAAAAGGAATTAATTTCAGTCATAGGTTTTTGTCATCTTGTGAATATACACAACTTTCAATGGGAAACTGTTTCACATCTCTCACTAGTCAGAGTAGATTTTACCTGCCGTGCTATTATTTCAGTAATTCCCCTATATTATCTGCTCAGCTCAACAGATGAAGTTTCAATAAATTAATACCACAAAGGAGAAAGTACAAGTGAGGCAGTCGTTTGCAGTTTCTCCATTATTTGATAGTTCTTCAATGATATTCCCCTTACCTGATCTTCAGTCCTCTGCAAGACTGAAGCCTTCTCTGGTTTGGCATTTCTAGATAACTAGTAGGAATTCCAGACAAAGTTGCTTAGGTCATACTACCAGCTTCCCAACAAAGGTAGACCTGCTTTAAAACACTGAAAACCATTTAACTATGAATCTGTATGTAATGTAGTAGCACAAGTGTACATTTTTATTGATAGACTGGAGAAAGTGAAACAGATAAAATTACAGTCACCTAGGAATGATTTGGTGAAAAAACATGAGAATAAATTATTTCCTGAAAACAGTGAAGCACTGCTGAGGGAGAAAAGTAAAGGCTACTTTTAAAGTAACTTCTCTTAAGCACAAAAGAACACTGATTGTTCTTATCAGGGAGGAGTAGCAAAGCCTCCCTCCCCAGCCCTACAAAGAAGTGCTTGGAATTCGAGACATAGCTTACCAACACAAGCAGAAATTCAGGTCAGAAAGAGCAGGAGACAGTAAGGCTTGTAGAAACACGCCTGCCTGCCTATTCAGAGGCTTCGCATTGTGATTCAATTGAATCTGCCTAATGCATGCTTAAAACAACACGAGGTGATTTAGAAATGTGCTCACACGCACAATGCCTCTCTCCTCCCTTCCCACAAGAAGGTCTCAGAAACTTGTCCACAGCTGAAAACTTGTCCTCCAGGCTGAATCCACACTCCAGCTTCCCTAAACAATGAAGCTCAATGTTTCCACTCAGGCAGCAGCTGCATTTTGGGATCTCTAATCTATTTTAAGCCCAGGAAGCATTTATAGTAATAAGTTTTACTAAACAAACAAAAAGCAGTTACTACCATTAACCTCTCGGGGGTCTAAGAACTTTCTGATGTTTGGAAGATGCTGCAGGGAGAACTCCAAAACCGAATGAAGGGAAAATTCACATTATTCTTGGCTCCTTCTCATTCGCTTCCATTACTTCCTTTTTTCATCCTTTGGAATGACTCTCAAAATGTTTTATGCACTGGACTCTTAGAATTATGTGTGGCAATTACATTATGTTATCTTCTTTAGCACGAAACAAATTACACCAAGTATCGAGATCAATAAATACTTCAGTAGCTTTCAGAGAAAGTTATATTTATGCAAACTGAATTCTGACTATATAACCAGTGTATTTCTCAGGAATGCTTCAGCCAAATGTTTATCATTTGACCTGGGTATTCTGAAGATTTCACTTTTGAAATCTTCATCCACAAAGAGTTTAGCTCATTATATTTGCCAAACAAAAGCTTACCCTAGAGAGTACATGGACTTTCCATTTAAAATAAAGAGTAATTTAACAAAGTATGGCTAGTGGGATTAGGAAAATTAATTATGTCACAATGACACTGCTTTTTTGTCAGTCAGTGATACATATAGAAGTTTTTGGTCAATTGCAGCAGGTCAGCTGGTCAGTTCACCCGAGAAACATCAACTCTTACAAGCAGCTAGCCTGCAATTTGACTCAAGCTGACCTACAGGTAGAAATTAAACCACGGATTCTGACACCACTTTCAGCAGGAGACAGAGTAGGATCTATAACGGGTACTCATTTCTCTAGAAAGGAAAATCATCCTGTCTCATGAATTGCACAGGATCCCAAAAAATAGCTGATGTAGTTGTGCTGAAAGCTGGAGGAGATGACAAGGAATTACGTGACTCAAACACTTTTTGTTTCCTTTCACTAGTGCTTAGTTCTAGAAGGCTGAAAATAAGTTTAAAACTTCCCTGTTTAGAGACATGAAATACAGTAACCACCTTCTTCTCCAGGCAGATTCCCACATAACCAGCTAATAATAATTTTTTTCTTTGTCATTTTCCTCTATCACTTAGCTGGGATCTGTGGACACCCCCTGCAAAGCCCACAGAAAAAGCCTCCATGATGCAACACTGAGAGCAGCAGGAACCTACCCCATAATTAAAGTTCTTAAACACTATGATAACACAGATGAAAAAAAACTGACAGAAAAGAGATGTCATAGCTCTAGTCCTTTGTAACAGTAGCTTCAACAACTAAGTCATCTGTCCTTCTCTGGTTAGGCTGCACTCAGATGTGCTGCTGTCTAGGTGAAGAAAGTTAATTATCACCAGCATGCAAACTGTTACCTGTATTATATGCTATCTTCTCGTTGTTCAACCCAGAAAAAAAAGTCAGCAAGAGAACTGATGTACAATTGAAATTGCTTGTCAAATTCAGATTTGGTTTGCTGGGTTGATAGATGGCTAAAAGGGTTCTATTGCTGCTGCTAACTGGATATGTACCTTGCAGGCAGACAGGGTAAGGAGAGAGCAGAATCAAAAACTCCTGTCAATAACCTCCTTGCAGACTGGAGATGTGAGTGAGCTAATTATGTGGCCCTTTCCTACCCCTCCAACAGAAACAAATCTATGTACATTGTTCAACTCATGAGGCATGAAACAGAAACTAAAACTAGCAATGCAATACTACCACAGCATGAACCAACTGCCCATGCAGAGATAGGAGATGTTTCTCTTATGGATGCTTGATGGCCATGGATTATAGAGTTCTGAAGATGCTGTGTTTACTCAGTTGGCTACTGAAATGGATAATTAGTTTTTATTAGCTGTAAAGCAGCCACTAAGCATTCCGAACTCTTCACATCAGAACATATCAGAACACATACCCATCATTATGCCACTGAACTGAAAACTAGATCCACACAGTAAAAGGCTGAAGGACCTGAACACACAATAAACCTCTTCAGATAGGAAAATACAGTGCTACATCCTTCTGCAAAACAAAAAACGCTGCTGTCCTCACTGCTGAAGAAGAAAGAATATCAAAAATATCTAAATCCTTCTGATGTTTCTTATTAAAGAACGAATTCCGTAGGACGCTTACGCCCAGATTTCCTGAACAGAAAGCAGTCGCTTTATATGAAAATACGGAATTTCACAGGTCACATGCATTCTCATTCCACAAGAGAATTATGTACGAGCTTCAGTTAAAGAGACAACGCAGTGATGCCCTTCAAAAGCGAGTTTCAGAGAAGCTGTACCTATTCCAAAAGCGAGTTTCAGAGAAGCTGTACCTATTCCAGAGTATTTCTGAAGGCAAAGCGGTGCTGTTCCCAGGCTCTCCCTGCATTGAGCTGTGCACCCGCCGGGGGTGGCCGGCACCGAGGCACCGCACCTGCCCGGCTCGGCTCCCCTGGGGACGCCTGGCACCAGGGGAAGTTTAGCCCCGCTTAATGACCTTTAATACACCCAAGATTCGTCCCCTGCGAAGAGGTTTCGGGGCGCTCGGTTTGCCAAAGGCAATTCACGAACTAGTTCAGCTTCGGCAGCCTTGCGGAGGAGAGTTGCCTTTCACCCCGCGGCAAATTGAGCCCCGCGTCCCAGGACAGCCCACGGACGGGGCCGGGCTCCGTGCCGGCGTGCGGGGACGCGGCTGGGAGCCGGGGGCAGCCGTGCAGGGCGGGCAGGACGAGCCGCCAGCCCCGCTCGGTCCCGGCCCCGCAGGCTGAGCCCTGCCCGCGGCCGCCGCGTCCTCTCCT
>VZRZ01002492.1:26953-49431 GCA_013398175.1 Climacteris rufus
GGAATGTGGGGGCGGCGCGCAGGGAGCGACGGGCGCTGTAGTCCTCCCCGGGCGGGGACAGCCGCAGGACGGAGGCAGGAGGGAGCCCGCCCGCCCCGGCTGCCGGGGAAACGGAGGCGTGTGGCAGCCTGCCCGCCCCGGCTGCCGTGCCCCAGCGCCCGGTGCCGCCGTGCGCCTTGGAGAGGCTGAGAGGGGCTTGTGCCGCCCGCCAGGGGCGCTGCCCGCAGCCCGCAGCCCGAGGTGAACAACGCCCGGAATTGCTCCCCTCGCCACCAGGGCTGCTCCTCGCTCCCAGTCCTGGGCATCCTACTCCATGCGGAGCCGCCAGCTCTGATCCGCTGCGTCCGGTCCGGCCCCTTGGCCGCCGTTTACTGCGGTAAAAGGATGGGAAATTGAGTGGTTCTGGACAGGCGTTCCTGTCAAGGCAAACAACAGGGACAACGCCGGCGAGCTAGGCCACTGGGCCAGAGAACTGTCCTACACCATATATCCCAAAGGAGATAAACAGCGCTGCCCATTTTCACTCCCTGGTACATATGTACAATCCCCAATATTGTCAGCTGTGGAACAGATGTTATTAAACATCAGGATAAGCAGATAACCCCAAATAACCCTTCATCAGTCAGCTCATCTGCAAGTGACCAAGGGGAACTTGGTTCTCATCAGCTTTTGGGTCCATGAGGATGCAGCCTTTATTTAAAGTCTAAGAACCACATAGCTGACAGCCTTATACATCTTACTGCAGTTGTAACTCTCATCCTCTGACTTCCCCGCCTGCAGCCAGATGGTTTCTCATTCCCTCTGACCTTCCCCTCCCACTGTTTCACCCCTATGATGAAGTGCATCGTGTCATCCTCCTTAACACCTTTGCACTGCCACCACCCCCAGTGAGTTTCCACTGTCCAGACTAAGCACAGACCTCGACTCACTGCTAAATATGTCCTTAAAGCTTCTTTTACATTTTAATATTGATTGTTTATTTTGAAATCCTGCTGGTCTTGAGGAAAGTACCTAGCAAGGGTCATAAAATGCTCGGTGCTCTCTTAGAGCTTGATTTATCTTATAGAAGTCATTGGAAAGCTTTCCACTGATTTCACTGTCCTGTGGAGTGGAGCTTAATGTCAGGAATATAAAGTCCCAAAATGGGAATTCAAATACCAATCTTGTAAAGATTTATAGCTATGCCTTGCTTTGTTTTTGTGAGTGTGCTTGTTGAAAAAAAAAAGAGTAAACTTTACTGGAGAACACTTAGGTACAAAGGTTAAGATTTTTTGGCTTCTGTGCTCCTGTCTTTACTTGAGCATAACTTTTACTGTGGGAACCACAAACCAGTGAACGACAAGTGTTTATTGTTTAATTGCTGCTGAATGACCAGAGAAAGCAGCAAATGAGACAAACTTGTTTTTATGATGGTTTGTAAGGGAAGAGCAAACAACTTGTTAAAATTCTGTGATAGGTGAGTAATTACAGGAATTTGCTGGAAAATTCCCATTACCTTACTCAGTGAATTTCCTTCATGCTGCAGGATTATTTCTGACAACATATTTTCTTCTCAAAGTTTTCTTTAGAAGATGGAGGTCCTCACTTCCTACTTATTTCTCTGTTTACTCACGACTAGAAAATATTTGGTTTAATATTCCATTTTGGCCATACTTTTATGAAACAAATAGAATCAGGGCAACTCACTGCAGCTGGTTGCACGTGATTCTCTCACAGCACTAATATATAGCTTAAACTATAATATTAATAACTTCTGCCTTCTAATATATTTCTTAAACACAACAAATCAGAAAAAAAGATAGCAAGACTGATTCTGAAGGGTGCTGGACATCTTTATGTCTCACTAAACAGAAGAAGGGGATGCTCCTACATCTCAGAGACAGCCTTGACACATAACCAATAACTTAATGAAATCATGTAGCAATGGCACTACATGGAAAAAGCATGAACTCTAAATAAGAAAATGAATAATTTTAATGGAACTATAAAAACTGTAACTGAGGTATTTTTTAAGGCTGTTTCCTCTCCCTGTAAGTATCCTCTACTTTGTTAGCTCCAAAAGACACAGATTTTATCTCCTTTCCCATCTGGAAAACAAACAACTTTCATTTCAATTGACTTGAAAGTGTTTCTGAGCTGCATAAATTCTCAAAAGCTGGGGGAAAAAAACTAACAGACAAGACAATGCACATTTTTCTTTTTTTATTGTTTTTAGAGTCCCCCTTTTGTTCCTGTAGCCCTTGGGTTGGTAGGTTCCTACAATCTGGATTTCAAAACAGTCTGAGCAGCTAAACTCATGTCCAGAGTTGATAGACTCAAACTGAACTAAAGTGCCAGAGCTCATGAAGACCTTCCATCTCTCACATTTGACAAATCTTTAGCCAAAGCTTTGGCAGCCACACATATTTAGAGACACCATCAAAGACAGAGCAGGGGGCTCCCTGCCTGCATTCAACCACTTGACAACGATTGCAACAACTTCATTAAAGCATCCATTCAAACACCCTTTGAAACTGATTTTGAACAATCTCAAGCTGTATTTCAATGAAGTTTCTTGTCATTTTCAAATTTTATATGTAAATTTATAATATTTCGAGCTAAAAATTTTGCACCTATGACTTCAGTATCAACTTTGATGCAACACAAGCATTGAAAATCCAGACAGCATTCTCATATCTCTCTTTCGCCAGTCTTTCCATACACACAAAGACACTAGTTCATTGTGGAAGTAATCCAGAAAGTTAGGAAAAATAAACATTACACTGAGAAGCTGAACACTTTAAAGCTTGTAGAGCAGCTTCTTACTTTTTGTGGCTCCTAAGCAGAGAATTATTCTTCTGTGAAGTGTAAAATTTATAGGTTATCCCAATGTGACATTTTGCATTTTCAGGCAGTGTACAGGTTAAGATTGGAGATCACCCCGTGTTCTGCAGCTGCTGCTGATAAATGTCCTGAGGCCATAGCTTTAACTCCATTTCTATTGTACAGTTCTGGAGGCTTGAAGACAATGGTACAAACTTTTAGTTAAGTAGAAGAAATGTAATAAATTTAAAACATTGCTAAAATGATTTATGAGCAGTTTCCCGTGTTTACAGAAGGTACAGAAAGACTGGAGTTGACAATGTGAATTTAGGGGGGGGCAAGGGGTAGTTTCTAAAGATTTCGTGGTAAGAATGATTCATTATCGTGCCAGACCTTCATGGAAGATTAAACAGAACTTTACTGCTGCTAAGGGAACAAAGTACACACAAAACCAAGGCTTACAAGTATGTGGAAAAAGAAGTATAAAAGTACAACTTTGGACAAAGGACATTCTAGTCATGATAAAAGATGATTGTATAACAAGATGCAACAGGCATAGGATAAAAATGTAAGAGAAACAGAATATTATGTTCAGGACTGAAAAAATGGTTAAGATGGCTTAATTTTTCACCTGAAAGAAGCAGTCTGTGAGAGGCATTTCAGAAGTTTTCTGGTCTGTGGGTTGTCGGTGCCCATCAGTTACTTCTGTGAAACATTGCTAAGAAATAGTGAAGTCCCATAGACTCTGCAACAATCCACATACCTGAAATTTCTAAAGGGATCTTTATCACTTTTTAAGAATTCCAAGTATCAAAACATGTTGAAAATTACAGATTTAGAATGTCCTTAAAGGCTCTGACAGTTCTGAGTGATCTTCTTTGGTGGAAATGTGACTGTCGTGGTAGGGAATAGAAAACAAAGTTAAAGGGTAGAGAAAACAGAGTGCTCCAGCTTCAGAAGAGCTACAGAGGATCATCAGCTGCTCTGGCACCCAGAGAAAGAGAACTTAAAGGCTCTAAAACATACAAAATGACCAAAATAATGTAATGTAAGTACTGGACTGTTTCACTTGTTGCCTAATGGCACTCAGCATGGCTGATAGCCTATAAACATCTTGGCCAGACACAGCTTGAAAGCATATGAGATAATGCTGCTTGGAGCCTGATTCTCTGCATATATCCTAGAAGCTACTGTATTTTTAAGGTATCATTTTATTCACAAGAGGAACCTCTAGGGTACATTTTCTCAGTTGTGCCTAAATGTCTGCAGCTCTGGGCTCTGCATACTCTTAGGAATCCTCTACATGCTCAACAGGTCAAGCAACTCCTAGTCAAGATCACTCTATCCTTTGCAAAAACATCTTGGATGTTTTATTAGTCACTGATGTCCCTCCATAACAAACTCAGTTTCATGCAAGACTCTGTTCTTCCCAGAACTTTCACTGTGGCCAGAGGTTTACATTCAGAGCACTTCTCAGCTTTCCCCACAGTCAGATTTTAGAGATAATATCCCAAGATAAAGCTTTTTCTCTTTTGACTTGAATTACTCTGAAGCTACTACAAAACCGAAGTGTTAAAGCAGGCAATTGGGAAGAGACAGAGCTGGAACAGTTTTGAGAAAGGTTTTGATTGTCGCATTTACAAATCTGTGGCATGTTGAGGAGAGCTGAAAGGTACAGCCGTTCTTGATTTCAGAATTATTTCTGTATCATGTCTTTATAACTAACATGAGAAAATAAACCCAAACAAACAAAAAATCCACAGAGAGATGAGTAAACCTTCCTTCATGCCATTTAAATCTAAATGTACCTAGATAATTACAAAGCTGTATGAGTCTATCCTTCTCAGCTGCTGCCCTTTAGTTGAAGCCACAATCTGCTGCTCTTTAGTTGAAACTTGACCAATTTTCCTATGTGGCTGCTTTGAATCCCTACATGAATTCTTGATACTAAGGACCTTTGAAAAGAAAAATATTTTCCTTTGAAATTCAACATCTGATATAGGTCATCTGACTCGCTCAGTCAACTGAACCTTGAGATTAAAACATCTTTCATGTTCTCTATTAAATCAGTCATCATTCCTTAAACTTACAGCTCCATTCTGTAAGAAGTTCTAGAGCTCATTTTCTACTCGTTTCTTTAAAAATCCCTCTGTTACTGAAGCTGGTGCCTCTGACTGAGGAGCAGGAATTTAAGCAGGTTTCAGTACCCTGTCTACTCTTTGAGCCCAAGATACTGCTAACAAGTCAAGCTCAACTATTTCGACTCTGTTAGGTTTGCATCCTTATTTCTGCTAATTTGAACAACCTTTTGTAATCTACATTACTGAGGAGGGTTGAAAGCCCCCAGAAATCTCATTTCCACATCTGCAGTTCCAATGAAACCTAAATTAGCAAGCACTCAAGAAATGAAGTGCACTCGAAGAGCAGACATAGAGCATTATATTCCTGCCAGCCCTTTCCGGGAGGGACCTTCTGCCAAGCCCTTGGAAAAACAATCTACCACCACATTCATTTTGGCCATTTTTCAGATGGTTTCCCATATCTGTCCAGTTCCACTCTGACAAGGCACTTTAGAAGACTAATTTCTTGCAGGATGAAGAAGTGGATCGGCAATAATATTTCCATATACAAGGACAAAAAGAGAGTAATCTTGTGGAGAATAAGAAGCAGCTGAGTACATGAATATTGGCAACTTTCCTAAAGTGTATGCACTACATGAACTAAGAATAGTTATTATTTTTATAGTATTTAGGAGGGTTTTAGATGTTTCACAGAACAGAGAAGTGGGGAAACATCTCAAGCTTGGAAAGCTGATGTATATTTGAGGATAAAGAAGTGGAAGTGGAAGACTCAGAGCATTTGCACACAAAATGGAAACAGCTGCCTGGCCCAGCACTGTGGGGTTAGTGTGGCTACAACCTGTGCAACCAATACACTGAACAAAGGAACGTGTAGGAGGCAATGTAAGCCAGACTAAAAGGCTGCCAAATAAATGAGAAACCACACAGTGTGTCAGGTCATGGGTAGAGAATTCATAGTTCTTCCATGTATCTCCTTACAAGTCTCAACCCAAACTGTTTTGTGCTAAGCATGGACCTGCATGTCAAAGTAGATATACATTTTGTATTCCTTGGTGAAGTAACCCTGCAAAATTTGCTAACATTTGTTTATTCCTTTCAGATTTGTAGAATAAAGTTTTTTGTATTTTGCATTTCCATGTCCTGTTTTCCACACAGTGTTTTCCCTGATGAGATCTTTGGTGCAGCTGTTACTCTGTCTCAGAGCAACCTGAGATTTATTTTCCACTGCTATAAAGGTACTGGGGAGGCAGCAGTTGGGAAGTAATATTTTCCATAGAGGACTAATTAACCTGCAACTGTTGTTCAGCTGTAAAACGTAAAGTGGTAAAAATGCTAAGTGAAATTTTTAGCATTTCCCAAAATTTAGCTACAAAACCCAATAGCATTACCCCTGGCCACATTTGATCTTACCATCTCTTCAGAAAAAAATGACATTCTTTGCATCCATGTTTATCCACTGGGAGAACTGCTGGTTGACACTATAAGTGTGGATGACTTTTGTCAGTGGAGGCACAGCTTAGGACAGCTACCAGACTATTCAGAGCATGAATTGGATGGTAAGAACAAAAAGCTAATACAACCTTATTTTTTTTTAATTAATTAGAAAAGGATGATGAAAGACGCAACTGGTCTTCATCCAAAATCTGTAAAACAAACATGGCAAGCCAAATGAGAAGCTATGAGAGGTTAGCAAAATTAATCTTGCTGCAAGAAAAATTATTTGCTCAATTCATCAAAACCATCTTCTCAAGATACATACTTTGTATTTCACTAAGCAAAAGACATCATGCAGCCAGCAGGGTCAAGTCTGCTGCTGTGCTAATGGCATGGCAAGGGTAAGCATGTCAAAGCTGCCATTGATTTTTTCTAAATGCAGCCAGACTGAACTAAAATTACTTTCAGAATAGCAAACATAAAACAACTAATGAAGGTATGGCGAAGCAACTGTGCTGCTAAACCTGTTTTAGACAGCATACTTGTCTCAGTTATAAACTATTTTAGCCATGGTCAATATAGGCTGCTCTTAGATAATTCCTAAAAAAGAAACTATGGTATTTTAAAAAGCTTTCTTGTATAAATTTCCTTATTTGTATACAGAAAGTTGTCTTTTGACCACAATTTGTCCACAAATAGACAAATATAACAACTAGATCAGACCCTAAGTGGGTAAATATTTGTGATGCCCCGTCTACTTTCTACATGTAAAAAACCCCCAACAATTCCATTTAAAATAACAGGAGATAACGTTGACTCAATACTAACTTTTTAATGATGATACTGAAGTTTAGGAAAGTCTGAGGAATATTAAACTCAACACAATAGTGTCTTAATTGCATGCAGCATTTTTTAATGGAATCTAGGTAATAGGACATACAACAGACCCATTCTCAGAGATTTTGGAGTACATTATAGGCTGCACTGGAGGCCAGCTTGAGGGGTTCCTCCTGAGATCCATCACATCATCAGTGGGTCAAAGACATCATCAGGGGTCCAGCAAAGACCTCATGGAAGGCATCACAGAAGGGAAAAATATTGTTTCATATGCCCAGAGATCCAGTTCAACTCCTTCATTTCAATTCGCCACTGAATGACTAAAGCCTGTAGCTGCAGTCCTTATTCCCAGCAAATAGACCTCGCTCAAACAGGCAGCGTTCAGTGAAATAAATGAGATTACCTGTGTGACAGATGGATACTCCACCAGGTGGGTTGCAGATCCAGGCTGGGAGACAACAACTGTGTCATGAGCACAAAGAATTACCATGAGCACAAAGAGCAGGCTTGTTTTCCAGAATATGACTGGCAAGGGCCTTACAAACCTTCTGTTTCATGACCCAGTGGTGAGACACTGGACTAAAGGCCAAGAAACCTGGCTTGGTTCTGACTTTAGCAGCCAATCCAGCTGCAGCAGGCAGAAAACCAGAGAATCATATATATCTTGAGTATCTTCTTGAAAGTAACTTCTGAGAGACAGTCTCTCTTTCAATATTTCTTTTAGGATCTTTGCATTTTGAGATGCAGCCATTAAGCATGAAAAGCAATAAATAAATGTTAGACGTGGTTTTCATACCTACAGACATCTCCATCTTACTCAGATTCAGCTTTAATTACCTGTGGTATCTTCACACACAAATCTCCATGTTGCTGCCACTTCCAAGGCTGGGCTGTGTCACCTGTTAGTCTGGAAGCTGCATCTGGTTCAACAAAATGTTGAAACAAAGAGGATGAGTTTTATGGGACTAGGATACAGTGAAGATCATGACTGAACATACAGTTTCTCTCACAGGCTGGAATTCATGTATAAAGAATAGACCCCTTAAGTATTCAGAGGAAATTTCTCGTGAGACTGATCAAAAACAGTGCTGTGACCCTCCCCAGGAACTAAGAGCTATTTATATTTCTTGGTACAAGTTACACTAACAAATACAACCAAGTAAACTGGGTTATAATATTTCTCCTATGTTTGGAACTTGCTGAATTCCAGCAGAGATAGGAACCTTTGTCAGTGGAGCAAATCTTTTTTTGTCTGTCACATGGAAATTCATGTCTTGCTTTAATATACCAAGTGAAAGACTGTACCCAAATGGTTTTAGTGCCACAGAGCTGGTTCTTGCACAGAAGCATCTCTCTTATCAACAGAATATTAGTATGGACTTAATAAATTCAAGTTACAGCTGCCTACAAAATATATTTTTATAATATTTATATTCTTCAGGAATTTAGGAGACTAGAAGAGAAAACAAAAAACCCAAAACCAACCTTGTCTTAGTCTCAGCTCCCCTGTCTCTTTTCTTCTGTGACCTTGGAATTTTTTGCAGTCTTGATTTGTAGCATTTCCTAAAATATCAGTTTTTCTAAAGGTTTTGCTGTCCTTTAGCTATTTTTTTGGAAAGAAAAAAAAAAGTTTGCTTTAGTTATAATGAATGATTCATAGCTCCTGCAGATCATTCAGGGACGCCATTCATAGTTAATGATTAAAATGCAGTAATAAAACATGAAAAGTTTGAAAGTCAACAGTGATGCCTCTGAAGGTAGATTTTCAACAGAAATTGCTGACAATATCAGAAACTCTCCCTCTATAAATATATATTCAAACATAATAATTTTTGGTCTTTAGTTTTTCTTCTTTTGCCTTCTCTTCCTTGCAGGCACCTTCTATATGTGTAATTTCAGGTCAATATTCTAGCAAGATGGCAGTTTGTGTATAATTTAATTTAGTACTTTTCTATCTTCATTTAAATTTTTACTTGTTTTTAGCCTGCAGTGATTATTTGCATGGAAAGAAATTGTCTTCAAAGTCTATATTTAGCCTGATATATCGGATTAGAAATGTAAGCCAATCATCCAATGAGGTTAATTTTAAATCCTGTGGAAATTGTACCACTCTATTCAGTTTTCTCAGCACAGGCACCCATCTTGTGTGAGGTCATATGACCTTTAACTCTGATGTCAAATGTAATTTCCCACCAAAAGGAGTACATGCAATACCCTTAAAATAATCATTTTAGAATTTATAAGGAGAAGAAGCCTGAGAAGCAGCCTTTTTTTTTTTTTCTTTAAGCTGATGAAATGAGGGCTGTGGTTGTATTTTAAAATATGCAAAGAATGAACAGAAAAGTCAAGATTAAAAAGCAGAAACTTGTGCTTATTCTACTTTTCCTACCACAAGCAATATTCACCAAGTCTTACTTCAGGGTCACCCACCAACCTGTATTTTAGCCAGTGCTGTATTTATTACATTTAGTCAACATTAATATCAGTTAATACTATTTTTAAGTTCTACATCTGCCTTAACTGCTGCCTTCCACCTCAATTAGTTCCCATTCTGCCCCTCCAGAAAAGCCAAACGTTTCGGATCTATTTTTCTTTTTTTATAATATTGCTGTTTTTTTGGCAGTGACTGTCTAGGGATGACTATCACATTCATCATCTCCATCAAATCTATTTTTATCTATTGGTCAAAATCCAGCTGGTGATCACTGAGCTGCAGATGGAGCTCCCTGAACAGCCAAGGAGCCCATGCATCCGTGCCAGGAACACTTGGAGTCACTGTGGAGAGGGGACTGAGAGGATCTGTCATTACAGTCCTTATCCCTTCGACCATGGAGAGGTGTCAGAAAAAGGCAAAGACTGCTACCTAACCTATGTATTAGTGTCAGGGTTTTCAGCAGGCTCAAGAGAAATCTGATTATTCTGAGGTTTTTTCAAGGTGACATGAATTTTACAAGTAATAAAAGACAATATAGGGAGTAGATATGATGTCAAGCTTCCAATAAACTATTAACAAAATACTAAATAGATGCACTTTTAAAGTATGGAAAATGTATGGTAGGATTTCTTTTATTAATACGTTTTTCCAACAGAGCTTGTTAAAGGAGATCAAGACAGCTCTAACCTATAAACTTCTGGATGATCTGCAACAGGGATATTTTTGTTTTCTAGGGCATGGGCTCACTTGAATATTTCATTTCTCAAAGTGCATGAGCAGGAGCTGAAGAAAGGGTTTTAGAAAAGAAGAAAGGACCAGACAGTCAGAATATTCTCTTCCAAGACCATGAGCCATGAAGGAAGGTCCCCATCCCTGTGCAGGGCTGCACTGATATCAAAAGGGCCCCACTCCAAGTGGACATCAGGATATCTCCTCATGAAGCACTGCAGAATTAGGCTAAACCAAATATATTTAATATGATCTCAGAGAGCTAAGCTGCTTATCACTGTGTGACAGATAATACATTATACAGCTGAGTAGCTAATAGATTAAAGAGAGAAAGGCTGATGGCAGGGCATTTTCAGTTTCTTT
This sequence comes from Climacteris rufus, assembly GCA_013398175.1. Classification (NCBI taxonomy): domain Eukaryota; kingdom Metazoa; phylum Chordata; class Aves; order Passeriformes; family Climacteridae; genus Climacteris; species Climacteris rufus. The sequence goes on from VZRZ01002492.1 coordinate 37,634, forward strand.
GGCTTATATTCTCCCCCTAGGAACAACACTGTGAATTTAGACGGTGCAGGAAAGATTCTCAATTCCTCAGTTTCTTCAGAAAACCTGCTATAAAAGTGCATATAAAGTAAATACTGTCTTCTGTATGTGAAAAATTGAGCAATCCTAAAAGTCATCACGTTTCATAAATCTTGATATGAATAGATCTTAACCAGGAATAAGGAATTAGTAATTGGCTATGTGTATTATTACAAGAACTCAGTCAAATGTTAAGAACTCTATAGTTTGGTTCTGAAATTTCTGTTTCAAAAAGAGGTTTCAATCTACAGAAGTACAAAGGAAATATCTCTGCTAATGAAAAGGTAGTTGTGTATAGTTGTACTGGTGTGCATAAGCCACAGATGATCCCTGCCCAGAACAGGGATCAGGATTCCACATTTGTAACTATTGCCATAAATTAAATGAACAGAACAAACAAGCTAACAGCGCCTGCATGAAAATAAAGAGTTGTTTTTATTTTCTGAATTTATATTTTAGGACACTCTGTTTACTTACTTAAACCATTGCAGACACTGGAATTCTGTCTCCTTCCCTGTTAAACTGTGACCACAGTCAGTGCCATGGCTTTCATGGTTCAGCTAGCACTCTCTGCAACAATCCCTGTGCATGCTTTGGGAGGCAGCACAGGCCAGGGCACACTGCTGGTTTGGATACAGCAACACAATTTCAGAATCACAGAATTACACACTAATGTAGTTTGGAAGGGACTTCTGGAAGCCATCAGTCAGAAAAGCTCCTGAAAGTAGGGGCAGCTAGGTTGGGTTGCTTGGGGCTGTGTTCTGTTAAGTTTTTAATATCTCCAAGGCTGAAGACTCCAAAACCTTTCTGAGCATCCTGCTTCAGTGTTTGACCACCCTCGTGGTGAACAATTTTTTCCTACCCTCTGGTCAGAATTCCCCATGTTGCAATGTGTGTTCTCTCCTTCCACTGTGCACCTCGGGGAAGAGCGTGGATTAATCTTCCCCACACCCTCCCAGCAGGTAACAGTAGACAGCACTAAGTTCTTCCTGCAGCATCTCTTTGTTGCCCTGATTTTTGCAGTTCTGGATGTTGTCATTCTTTTGTAGCTAGTTTCTCACACTTTTCTTTGTAAACATAGCCATGTTATTGTAACTGTATCTTATCATTGCATTCCTTCTCCTGGACACAGAACTTTGATGAACATTTCCTTTGACCACTGTGACTGAGGAAGGAAGAACTCATTTCCTCCAATGAATAGTGATTTCTAAATGGATATAAAAAATAAAGAAGGCGGGTCTTGCCTTCCTTCCTTCCTTCTCTCTGATCCTGGTGCCTCTGCCTCTTCCTTTTGTGGCGTTACCGCGACATCTCCTCTCCAGGCTGACCAAACCCAGCAGACAAAGCCTCCCGGTGAACATCCTGTGTTCCAGCCCCTCACTGCCTTGGTGGTCGTGGACTCAATCCAAGTTTTAAACCTTTTTGCTGCACTGGAGATCCCAAGGCACATTGCTGACCCGTGTTCGACCTGGCGCTCAGTAGGATGCCAGGGCTTTTTCTGCAGAACTGCATCCTGGCCCACACGGGGTTATCCTGTCCCGCAGGGCGGCAGCGGGAGCTGCAGAGTCTCACCGGCTGGGGCAGGGATGGGGCAGGGATGGGCTCAGCCCACAGCCCGCGCTCTCCAGGCTGCTCCACAGCAGCTGAGGGCTCCCGGCTGCCGCTCAGTGCCCTCAGCACAGCCCAGGCAGCTGCAAGCGGCTCCCGAGGGCGAGGGCCGGGCCCGGCTGCAGCCCATCCACAGCACATTGGAGAGCTCCCCCAGCCCCCAGAGACCGCTGGTGGCTGCACAGGCACAAAACTCCAACCTCAGGCGTGGAAATATATACCCAAATCCACAACAAACTCCATCCCTCGGGCAGCTCGGCAGTAAAGACATTAAACAACACCGGCTCCAGTCTCCTTCCTTGAAGGATGCCTCTGGTTACCAGCCAAGCCCGTGTGAAAAAAGGCAATTGGATCAAAGGAAGGAGGAATTTAAAGGCGGAACGACGCTGTTTCCAATTCCCTCGTCGCCTTCAAGGGCTGTTTTTCTCGCACAGGGCTGGGCAGGCCGGCTCGCTGCCTCTGCCGGTGCTGAAGCCCCATCTAGAGCATGGCCGCGCCACTGCGCCGGGCCGGGGAGCCGGGGAGAGCGACAAAAACGCTCCGGAGGCGTTAAGGATGTGGAGAAGGGTTAAGAAATCGAAGATAAAATGGTCTGCTTGGTAATCCTCTGCCTCTGCTGCCAGGGCCCTTGGCAACGGCACCACGGTGATTTGAATTTCAGACCTTGCACGGGAAAAGTTAATGTCGGAGCAGCCTTTTCAGACAACAAATATAATCACTTGGGTAACTACAGGCAGCTTTAGCAAGTGTCATCAAGCAAACTAATAGGAATGCTGATATGGGATACTAATGAAGGAATTAAGGGATTACGGGTTTATTAACGTCAGTCGACAGTTTCCCGAGAACCCAGACTGTCAAACAAATTTGATACTGTTTTAATGAGATTAAGCATTAGACTGATAATGAAGATTGTGGCTGAAATAGTGTCTTTACCAAATATCTGACATAATCTTGCATTAAAAAATAACTACAAACAAAATCAATGCAACATATTAAATGTTAATTTTTAAAACTGGTTAACAACTAGGCCATAAAAATATACTACAGCTGAAGTGTTTTCACTACAGGGGATTGCATATTTTGCAAATTTATGGAAGAATCTTTTTGGTGTGATTTTTTTCAATACATTTATCAATGCTCTTGCTGAAAACATAGCACCACTGCACATAAAATTTGCAACATGACACACAGATCACTAATGTGAGAAGCAATAAAGGCAACAGTTCCATTATACAGACTGACTGATCAATTTTTGAGATAAAAAAATATTGTCCAGTTTTGTTAATTCAGATGTGACCCCAAATGCAAGCTCATGCACCTAAAAACCAAAAACAGAACCAAATTTTTAGATATGGGGCTGAGTCCTAAAATGCAATAGGGCATGACAAAAGAAGCCCATCAGAAGAAGAGGCGAAAATCAGCAGCAGCTGGGTGCTGATCCCACACTAAAATTCCCAATCAAAACATATATGAGGTATGCATGCATGAAAATTCAGATGATACAGTGCATTAGTAGGACCAGTGTCATCAACTCCAGCATTCCTTGTCCATAATATGCATTCTGATATTGCAGAATCATAGAATGGCTGAGGTCCCAGGGACCTCTGGATGTCATCTGGGCCAACATCCTGCTGAAGCAGGGTCAGATAGGGTAGGTTGTTCAGTACCGTGTCCAATCACATTTTGAGTATCTCCACGGATGGAGACTCCTCAACCTCCCTGGGAAAACTTCTTGTCTTTGATCACCTGCACAGGAAAAAAGTGTTTTCTTATGTCCAAATGGAACTTCCTGTGTTTCAAAGCGAGCCCACTGTTTCTTGTCCTGTCACTGGACGTCACTGAGAAGCACCTTTGCCTTTACTTCCCCCATCAGGTATTTACAGGCACTGATGAGACCCACCCGAGCCTGCTCTTCTCCAGGCTGAACAGTCCCAGTTTGCTCAGCCTCTCGTACATCAGATGCTTCAATCCCTTCATGGGCCTTCACTGCACCCACTCCAGTATATCCATGCCTTCCTTCTACTGTGGAGTCCAGAGCTGGTCCCAGCCCTCCCAAAGTGTGTCACCAGTGCTGTACAGAGGGGAGGGCCCCTTCCCTCAGCAGCTGACAGCACTCCCCTTTCACAGCCTCAAGTGGCATTGCTTGCAAAGGTGCATTGCTGCCTTGTGTTAATGTTGGTACATCACATATGATGTAGCCCAGCACAACCTTGCCTATATTTTATGTTTAAGCAATCTGTACCTAATTATCTCCCTGGTACAGGTACCCAGCTCTTCTTGTCACATACAGGCTGGTCCAGACTGGAAGTGACCTTGGAGCTGGGATCCAGTTCAAACCATGAGGTTAGCTAATTTCAACATCTTGCCTTTGAGAACCAGCCTGCTTTGTCACAATTATTTCACTAAGTAACAGGTAGTCAGTGTCAATCAGGTCTTACAGGTTATTCTTACAGAGCAATGAGGACACAACCCACCAGTTTGCCAGTTCAGGCAAACACTGCTATGGTTATCTAGTGTTATAAAATTCCCACTTCCCTGGAAGTGCTGCTGCAGCCACCAGTGAAGACGAGTTTGACTCAAAAAAACCCAGATTTACTCCAGAGTACCTGAGATCCAGCCACTCTCCTTCTTCTGTAGGTCATAAGAGCAGTCACCAGCAGCAGCAGGGCAGAATAGGCAGCTGGGGCCAATCACAACTTAAAACTCTGATGTCTCTTCCATTCAGTTCATCCAGGTAGAAGCACTTCCTTTCACTGTTAAAAAATGTGCACTTTCTTGCTTGAAATTGGTTCCAACTTCTAACCACTAAGGTTGATTTCACCTTTTTACTGCTGGATTAAAAGTCACCTACCAAGAGGAACAAGAGAACTCACCATCAAACAATCTCTCAACCTTTATTGCTATTGAATCTTCTCTTAGGTCTCTCCCTGTAACACTGAGTTTTATGGATCCCTGGTGATTCTTGAAATGTGTTTGTGAAGGCTTTCTATTTTTTAACACCTTTCTTCAAGTGTGGACACCAAAACTGCCTACCTTATTTCAGTTGACAGGTTTCACTTGTGGCACAGAATGATGTGATGCCACTTTTCTCTCCAAACTGGTATCTCCTGGCAGTATCCATGGAATGAACAGGGCTAAATTCCTAGTGATCTTCTTATCATTTTTTTACTGCTTTAAACATATGGTGACCACAATAAGATAAAGTGTCAGTAAAGCCTATTTCACCCACTTTGTTTGGATGGACATCTCTCTTTTTTAACTGATGATATGTGTTGTCCACTAGGCCCTCAAGCCCAGCATTAGCCTTTGTAAACATCACTCGTGCAGTCTTTCAATCTGTTTGAGCAGACCCAGGATTTTTCTTTGACTGTATGAAACATCCCTCCCCTGCAGTCCAGGCTGGTTCAGTCACTGTCCTTGCTTTTCTGACAACTGCACAATGACTGATCTCATTATTTATTAGGTCTTAGAAAAGGATTGACAACTTTGGTTATAAAACAGAAGGGGGAAAAAACATCCAGAAAGCAGTCTTCATCAATCAAATAATCCTTGAAGCACAGCATGGAACAGCATGGAGGTATAACATGAATAGTATAATATTCCAGCTCTTCTTAGAGGGAAAAAATTAAACTACTGCAAATCCTGAGAAGACAAAAAGAATGTTCACAGAATCACAGAATATCCTCACCCACAAGGATCATTGAAGCCAATGTTATTTAATCCTCATAAGGAGAATTCCAGTAAACTGATACATACATTGCAACAGTTTATGCACTACAAGCTGTAAAGGTTCAAATGCACCCTAAAGAGGATTTTAACAAATCAAGATTGTGATGTCAAGAATGCTGTCTCCAAGCTACTATCCTAAGCAGTGGGAACCAAAGTGCCCAAGGCACGTTTTGCTCAGAGGCATCTCCCCCTTCACAGTGATGGGCAGCTTTGACATATCTCATGTTTAACTTCAGTCTGCCTACATTCCCTTAACAAGTTTGACTTGGGAGGTACATCCAGAAATCCGAGGACCCAATAAAGGGACTCAAATCCCTACCTCCTACTTGCCCAAAATCTGTGATACACAAGTCTGTGGGCTGAGATGCTGGCAATTCTTCTTCATGGGAAGCATTCCATTTTGCATTTAAAAAAAAAAAAGAAATTTGATGACATGATCAGGTGTCTAGAAGTGGTGTGAGTTGTTTACTCTTTCTGAGTTTAACACTAATAATCAAGATGTGTCTACATTCTGAATTAAGGGGAAAATACTTCTGTGTAACTGGAGCAATAAAATTGTTTTCGAAGCAGTCGCATTCAGCACGGAGGCCAAATTTATCCTGATATAACATCCATTCTTTTCACTGGTTTCAAAGACACATTTAACTTTATTCCTTTACAACATAATTTATATCACTAAACTGTACAGAGACAGAAGAAAATTCATTTGCTATTCTAGCAATAGAAATTATATTGCTAGGATAGCAAATGAATTTTCTTCTGTCTCTGTACAGTTTAGTACAAGAGTTAGTTAAAGCCAAAAGAGATGGATATTCAGAAGCAACATACATTGCTTATGATTAAAGAGTTTTTCAAAATTATTTGGTCACTGCAATTTTTTTTTTTGGTCAAAGACATATACATATTGTGAATATGAAATTGCAGACTATGCAAAAACAGCAGAACCATGTCCACAGATGTCATGTTTGTCCTTCAAAATGTGCTTTTCTGGAAAAATGTTACTAAAACATTCCAAGAACAAATGCAGCATCCAACATAAAACTGCCAGATCTTGAGTAATACGTGTGAAATTTTTCTCCCAGTAATATGTCTTCCAGAGAAAGATGTCCTTAACTGAAATGTTTCCTTCAAATAATTGTTTTTTCCAATCAAACATTCAGTTCTTGTTTGCTCAGCATCTTCTCCACCTACTCAGGCTTTACTGGGCTTTTTTTGTAATTTAAATATCTTATCAAATACTTGTGCTAGACCATTAGCATTAATTACCTTGTTTTAATTCATGTCCCTGCTAAAACACACCTATAGTCACAACATGAGCAGTTAAAGTTTCATATTGTAGTAACAGAGGACCTTATTCTATTAAGTACAAGTGTTAACTCAACACATTGTAAATTATATTCCTGTGGTTCACCAGCAATCACTTTATGTTTTTCACCTAGTATTTCTCCACAAAGCAGTTGCAAAATCCAAGCAGGTATACTAACACAAGGAATTCTAATAAATTTGTAAAACCTCTGAAATCAACTAATGCTATGAAGTATGCATAAAGGTTTCTTTCATTGCACTATATCTGCCTTTTAATATTTCAATATTTCACAGCCTTGGAAAGTGGTATTGTTAAAAACAAATCCCCGTGAACAATGCCCAGTGTGCTCCTTTCATCCATGCTCAGGTTCAGCTGAGTTCGTGGAAGCCTTTTCTCCGGTGCCTGTCAGACACACAAAAAGGGTGTCAAGAGTGCTGAAACAGCTCCAATGCCACCACATTTGGAAAATGTTCAAGAAAATCCCCTTGGGGGGTTCAAACTGGTCGTAGTATGAGAAGTGACACCAAAAGACATTCTTTCAAAGAATTATAACACTAAGTTGTCAAAGGGGAGCAGTTGCTTTTCAGCCGATGACTCAGGAGCACTTGTGAAAAGAAACAGTGGAAAGGTTTTGGGTCATTTCAGAGCTCAGGACATGAGAGGCAAGCACTGAAAGTGATCTTGGGCTTGTGATTTCTCAAGGTAGGTGAGCATGTGGTAAGAAAAGCAGCTGGCCTCAACAAAACCACAGCTTATTTTGACACATGCATTAAAAAGTACAAGGAGACCATGAATATTTATAATGTCAAAACAGTCTGGCATTTAATTGTCTTTGCATTACAATTTGAAATATTTTGATTGTATGATTGCATATAGTTGAGATCAAAGGGAAGTATGTGCTCATACACAATGTATCCAGTATTCAGGAGAATATTCCAACATATGTTAAGGAAAAAACCTTCAGATGGAGCCTAGCTATGTCCATATTCATGCTCTAATACAAAGATCTTAGTCACCTCATAGGCCACCTTTATAGCAGTGGAAAGAGGCAATAAATTATGGGTGGACTCGATCTTAAAAGTCTTTTCCAATCTAAATGATTCTATGATCCTATTCTATAAATATCTGCCTGAAAACAGCAGCCTGAACTAACACTCCTGGCTACCCAGACCTATAGAACAGCTTTGAGTCAAAATCTCTGTAGTATAAACTCCTTGATTTTGAACAAAGGTTTTTTTGCAAGTATGTATGCAAGAAACTACCTTTGATATATATGCAGGGAGATGTATAGAAAGGTTTATGCATGTGCAAGGCAGTATAATATAGCCTATTTTGAGGGAAAACCTGAGAAAACATGAAGGCTGAAGGAGCCAAAAGGGGTCTTCCTTGGCACTTCATCCCCAACCTGATCGTTTTCACCAGCCTTTGATCTTTTGCAGAAACTGAATGTCTAAGTGTGAATCTCAGTGAATTTTGCATCACTCCATACCCTGGTTAAAGCAAGCAGCACTTCACTTTCGCTCCCTCATTTTTATCACCAGGAGTTAAGTCCCCACTTCTTAAAGAAGTTGTGATATTGAAAGCAATACTAGAAAGATATTCCCTTTTCAAATTCAAATATCATCTTTGTTCTGTCATTTCAGGGATCTATTTTATCCATCACATTAGATGCAGTTATTGTAACAGATCCCAACCCATTTGCCACAGTTACTGCTCTGGTGCAGTGGAAATCAATAGCATTTCTTCTATGCATCAGGGATTTCCCATCAATATTTATGTACAACAATTCAATGAGCACAGGTTCCACTCCTCTGAAAAAGCCTGGTGGGTTTACCCCTGTTGGTACCTCTGGAATTAACAAACCCTGTGACACTATGACCTGATTTAGTGTTTGAAGGTTTCCACCCCTCTTCCTAGAGCATCCCTCCCCTCAGTTAAGCTCTGAGGCTAGGGCAATTCCTTTTGAGCCTTCTACTTCCCCCCCCAGCTCTTGAATTAAATACTCTGTTTAAATGACCTTCCCAAAGCAAGCAGTTAAGATATCAGACTTGCTTTATACAGACAGAAGGAAACTGCAAAACTTTATTTCTTGCCCAGGTTATTCATTTATTTGTCCTGTCCAAGGGAATCTGAAATACAGCACCATCATTTATCTGCTGTGTATCAACTGTTAGGTTGTTAGGACAGTATCTAAAATACATTATTTGTAGTTTTTAGACTAAAAAAATTCTATCAATTAATCCCTCTGCCAACATTGCACAATATCTGAGTTTATTCCAGCTCAGCAGCTGATTTGAGTCTGTTGGCATTATTCTGGATGGAGCATTTGATGGAGAAGCCTGATAAGATGTCATTTGTCATGAACAAGAGGCCTGTTTTCATTATTACTCAATACCTGCATTAGACATACATACTGCCTAAATTCAATACCTGTATTGCCTGTATTCAGTAACTAATGATTAGTTATTCACTAACCAAGCCTCAAATGGTTAGCTATGACAATTAGTCTATAAATTACCAAAAAATATCTCTTCCATATTTTTAAATGCTTTCTCATGTTTGTTTGTTTAATTGCCTTTTCTGCTTAAAATCTTCCTAGCTAAGGTCGGCATGGAGATGGATTATGAATCCCTTTCATCCTATTTACAGCAGCAACAGCATTTCAGAGTCTGGCCTGGCTTGCTGCCAGATACAAGTAATACATTTCTTCCAGTTGCAAGCAATAAAATTATTCCCTCTTTGTCATTCCCTGGATCTTTTTGAAGGACATCAATGATTCTCTGCCAGTGTTGCTGTGATGAATTATATGCTTTCACTGTTTAGCACAAGGGTGAGCTACACAAAGCCACGTAAGATGAATTTTAAAAAAGAGCCACATGAGGTTTTATTGTTTATTTAAACCAATTTCATAATAGTAATGCAAGTATAGCAAAAACATTAAGTGCAATTAGGGAGACAATCAAAATTAGGAAATTAACAGACTGGTTGTTGCATTTTTTGCATGCTTCATGCCTTTTTTCTTGGATATTAGGATCAAGAAATGAAAAGCTTCATTTAGCTTGGGAGACTCCATGTCAGGTTTACGCCTCACAGCTACTTTTATGCTTTTGAAATACCAGTATACATCTCCTTTTACAGGAGTTTATGCTGACATGTTTATGATTGCATTCTCGACTACTCACTAAACTACATTTTCCAGTAATTTAATTAAACATACTCAGAGTTCTTGAACATAATGCACATAATTTTTGAGAATCTCTGAATTATTTCATAATCATGGGGGGTTTTTCCCCTTAAAATTTATAGTCAGGGAGGAGTGGACAGCAGTATTTTAATTTCAAGTGCATTTAAACTGTATTTTCTGCATATATTTCCTTATTTTTATTGTGAAGAAAGTGACAGGTTGTGCCTGAGAATATTGCCTTGGTAAACAAAAAGTGATTCTTTGTCCTGTTTCCCCCACTTTTATTATTTTCTTTTAATGGTCACTGAGCATTAATTCTGAACATTCAGAACTGTGGAGAGACAGTTCTGCCAAGTGCAAATACGTCTCCTTCTCAAGAATGTCCCATTTATACATTCCCACACAGGTAGGTTATAATTTTTGTATGAAATGTTCTGCTTTGTCCTACTCCACCCAAATTCTTGTGTCGCTTTCCTCACCGTGCTGATATTCCATCAGCAAGGCAAACAAGATCTCCTGTTTTCTTTTCCCTTCTTCTCTCCACAAAGAAATTTACTTAACTACAGTTCTTAATAAAGATAAGCATTAGGGGAAAGCATAGCAGGAACTTGGAGTAATAAAAGCCAAGGTTTAGAAACTCATACTTCTTTGTAGAATAAACCACAACAGCCTCATTACATCAGGCCTGCCTTTGAATTCAAGCCTATTTGCCAGCTTTAGGCAATACTTTTATCCCTTTGTCAGTACAATCCATTTTGCTTCAAGTGCTGGGGTGTTTTATAATGAGACACCATTCCCCCCTTTTGCTCTCACCCCTGACCAGTCATTATCCTCGGCTGCTGCCCTGACCCAAAGCCTTCTGTTCAAACTGGCACTACCAATATCTGCCCAAGGTTTCCAAAGGCTTCCCTGGTCCCCCTTCCTGGAGGGGTTGTGAGGAGGGTCCCAGCGCTGTAGCAGGCTGCTACTGCACCCCTGTGCTCCTGGGCAGCTCTCTGAACAGAATCACAGGATCATTCACTTTGGAAAAGATGTCTGAGGTCATTAAGTCCAACTATAACCAAACAGCACCGTATCAACTAGACCATGGCACTGAGTGCCATGGCCACTCTTTGCTTAAACACATCCAGGGATGGTGATTCCACCATCTCCCCGGGCAGCCCATTCCTATGTCTAATCACCCTTTCTGTGAAGAAATTCCTCCCGATGTCCAACCAAGCCCTCCCCTGGTGCAGCTTAAGACTGTGACCTCTTGTCCTATCACTCATTGCCTGGGAGAAGAGACCGACCTCACCTGGGTACACCCTCCTTTCAGGGGTTGTAGAGAGCAATAAGGTCTCCCCGAGCCCCCTTTTCTCCAGGCTAAACAACCCCAGCTCCCTCCGTTGCTCGTCATTGGACTCGTGCTCCAGACCCATCACCAGCTCTGTTGCCCTTCTCTGAATACACATCAGCACCTCAATGTCTTTCTTGTAGCGAGGGGCCCAGAACTGGACACAGGGCTCGAGGTGAGGCCTCATCAGTGCTGAGTACAGGGGGACAATCCCTGCCCTGCTCCTGCTGGTCACGCTATTGCAGATCCGGGCCAGGATGCCACTGGCCTTCGTGGCCAACTGGGCGCACGCTGGGTCATGTCCAGCTGGCTGCCAGCCTGGACCCCCAGCTCCTTTTCCATGGGCTGCTTCCCTTCCGCGTCACACACACGCCCATCAGAACCATGGTGAGGTGAGGGCAGAGCAGGGACTGAGGGGAGGGCTGGGCCGGCAGGACTGGGCTGCCAAGGGCAGGGCAGGGTTTCCTCGGGGCGGCCGCCGGGTCTCCCCCGGGCCGGGCGCTCGGCGGGGCTCACCCGGCAGCGCGCCGGGCCCGCAGCGCCCCCTGCAGGCGCCGCGGAGTTACGCTCCCCCCGACATC
>VZRZ01002501.1:0-12674 GCA_013398175.1 Climacteris rufus
GCCTGGACATCCCAGAGAGGGAAGGAAAGCAATGCAGGATCCATGAGCAGTGCAGTGCCAAGGGCTCTGAGCCCACAGCAGACATGGGCTCACACTGTGTCATCTCCGTGGGTCAGTGCATTGGCTCTTTGCAGCAGCAAGGCCATAAAATGCTGTGGTGTTTTAACAGGAACTGAAGGTCTTGAGCACCTTTAGTGCTTTGGTTTGTTCCTAATGAAATGAGGAGATGCTGTGAGAAGCGGCTCCAAGCACTTTTATTTGACTGGGCAGGGAACTGATGCTCCTCACTGAGAGCTCTCTGTGCCCAATAGGAGGCTTGAAGGCAAAGCTGCAATTTACCCCTGTGGGATAATCCCAGCTCTGGCACTTTTTGAGAGAAAAACAGTGGTTCTTACCATAAATAAACGGGTAAGAGTGGGTAAGTTCTTTGAACAGAAGCCTGAGATCTGCAGTAGAGCTGTCAGGGATGGCAGAGACTCGTACACCCTGCAATTCCCACATGGGCACCATCCCTGCTGACCCTCCAGCATGTGTAGGGCAGCCCTGGACACCCCTGGCTGCAGCAGGATGGCTGGAGAAGGGTCAGGGCAGCAGCTGCTGTGCCCAGCTCCCTTCACTGTCACCTCCTGGCTGACACAGACTGCAAAGCCAAAATTTAACTGCTGCAGGAGAGTGCTGGGCACACTGCCCTTCTTTCTGAGCTGCTTTGGGGCACAGGCAGGCAGAGGCAGCCAGAACCAACCTGGTTTTAGCCAGGCTGTAAAAGGGCAAATTCTACAGGTCCCTGTGTCAGCAATGAGCTTTTCCCCTGCAAGACGAACCACAATGGCAGCTCTGGCTGCCCTTAAACCCAATTTTTCGTAGCCCACAAATGTCTTACTATGTGGAAAATTCAGATCAAAAGGGGCATATTTCCACAAGAAGAGAGGGTCTGGCATGCAGGAAGCATGTCCCAGTGTCTGCCTGTGCCCAGTATACAGATTAAATAGCTTTTGCTGCATGAAGCCAGACGGGCTCCTTGAGCAACACGAGTGCGTGTGTGTAAGTTCTACTCTTGGCAGCTGCCTCTAATTTGATATATGCAGTTACAAGTTGATTTTAGGATGAGACAACATCATTCCTCCAGTCCTAAAGGAATGATAGCACCTCTTAACTCCTGTGTTAACTGAAATGCAGTGGCCAGGGGCTGGGATGGCTATTTCCATGCTCCAGCTCTACTGGCCAGGAATGATGTTCATCCCTGCCAGCCAGGTACAGTGATGCCCAGTGCTGCACTCTGGACAGCAGGGATAATGTCAAGTTACTGATGGCTCCCTTCATCCCATTACTGCCCTGTTGGTGCAAGTGTCTGTTTCCTGTCTCTGTGAGTTACCTTGCTGGTCTCGTTCATGCCGTGTGCCACTCAGATTCGTCCAGCTGCAGTTGTCAGAGAGAGCATGAAACAGAGCAAGGGAAAATGGGAGTGTAACTGAGTTTATTTAAAATATCACATAGGCAGAGAGGTGAAGGTCCCCTTGGCTGGGAGCATAGCAAACAAGGGCTGCTCCAACACCTCTGCNCACCCCTGCCTCCAGCCCAACACTTTGGAAACAACACCGGGGTGCAACCTGCCACTGGCCATGGCTCACCTGTCCTGTCCCTGCAGACAAGAGAAAAGCCACCAGACATGAGGATGTGCAGTAAGTTAGCAGTGGCTCCCAGGCAGCCAGAGCAGAGTTTTGCTGTTGCATCACCTGCTCCAAAACACGCTCAGGACCGCTGCTGCCCAGGAACAGGACCTACCCCCAAACCTGCCTGTTCTTGGGTGCTCCCAACACCCCCAGGGGAATATGTGCACTGTGGGTGCTGTGCAAACCTTTGCCATTGCCAACATGGAGACTTTGGTGTGGTGGAGCTCTGGAAGAAGCCAGGAAACATCCCATGCCCACGTGTCAAGGATGCAGTTCTGCACAGGCAGTGGAGCCACATTGTGGAGAATCCCTGATCCTACAGGCTGACCCCTTGGCCAGGGCTCCCCAGCCAGCCCATCCTGCTGTGCTGGTGGCCGACAGACCCGGCCTCCTCTTCCACCTCTGGGTGGGATAAAAACCACCCACCCTATTGTTCACAGCCATCCTCTCCAAGTTTATAAATAAACCCCTTTTCCCTGCTGTCTTTGTGCTTTTCCATTTCGACGCACCCTTGATTTCCTCCTGTCGCAGAGGCCTTCAAACAAACAGCTCCTTTTTTTTTTTGTTGTAGGTTTGCTTCCTCCCCGCCCGTGTCCCAGCAGGCGCCGGTGGCGGTGCCAGGATGCCGAGCACTGGGCCAGGGTTCTCTGCCAGTTTCCCCTAAATTACCCCAGGTTGTAGGTGTGGGTGTCAATGTGCAACTGGGTGACAAAGCAGCTGCTTTTATTGCGTGGCTGGCGTGTTAGAGGTGGAAGGAGGATGCTGAGCTGCTGCCCTGAGTTTTGCAGTTCTTGATGTTTTCATTCTTCTGTAACTGTTTCTCATACATTCCCTGTAAACATATCCATGTTTTTATAATGGTAGTTTAGTATTTACATTCCTTTCTCCTGGGTGGAGAAGTTTGATGGATATTTCCTTTGACCAGTGTGATTTAGGGGCAGCGAGTTCTCCCTCCAATCCACTGTGGTTTTTAAGACACATATAAAATAAAGTCAGTTCAGCCCCACTTCTTTGCTCTCTCTTCAACAGGTGTCTGTGTCCTTCTTTTGTGGCAGAGGTGACACTGAGCAGTCTGGGGATGGGATGTGGGAGCCTGGTGTCATCCCAAACAAAGTCTTCCCTCTGCAGGGTCAGGCAGAGCGGTCAGGCTCCTGCAAATCCAAGCATGAAGTGGGTGATCCACAGGAGTCGCTGCTTCCCAGGCAGGATCGCACCCCCAATGTTCTAAAAATAATGGGGTGTTCGAAGTGAGGTGGTTTCACAGTTAATTGTAATGATACTTCATTTCTGTTCATTTTAAAGCTCACTTGTTGCTGGCAATTTGCAGTCCTCTAACAGTGACTCTGGCTAACAGCATCTTTTGGGTAAATATTTAAGGAACACTGAAATCCACCCTTCTCTCTCTATCAATATTGGGGATTGCTCATGTAATACATGGCTGTATTAGATGTGGTCATAAAAACAGGTCTGTGCCCTGGGCCAGCACAAGGAAGGGCGTGTTGTGCTTTTTCAGCACATGCATTGCAAGGGCAGGCTAATTTTTAACTCTCTCCTTCTCACTTACCCATGGCATCTGGGTGAAATCTCTCTCCACCGACCAGAGACTGGGTTGCAAGGAGAGCTGGGGAGGGCAGAGATGCTCTGAACATCGTGATGCTACAGAGCCAGGGTGAGATGCGGGTGTGGGATGAAGCTTTCCCTTTTCTGCTCCTTTTTCACCTACTTCTGCTGAAACCAAGGTCATGGGAAACACTGAGGGCCAGCAGAGGTGTTATGGCAGCCCTTCTGCCTCCTAAGTTTAAAAACCTGTTGGTTTTTTTGTATCTGGCTGTGTGTTTCCCAAGCAGGAGTGAAGTTGCCATCTCCCATATATGCGCTCATGCCAGTAAGGTTAAAAAATAGCACAGAGAGAAGTCTTAAAATACCTTGACACCTGCAATTCAGGAAGAAGAAAAGAAAAGCCAGGGCAAGGGATGTGCTGAGCTGTAAGAACACGTGGGCAGCCCCAGCCCTGGTGACGTTGCGGGCACTCAGGGTTTCACCCCAGCTCACTGCGCTGCGAGTGGGTGTCTCCAGTTATTTGACATTTTCCTTCCTCCTCCCGAAGGCAGGGCCGTCTGTCTGTCCGCATCCCGCCCATGTCTGGAGCCAGCAGCTCCAAAGGGGAGCAGCATCAGACGGCGGAGTTTCCCCGCTCCGCTGCCTTTGTGTGCGAACCGCGTTTATCTGTATTGTTTGGCCAGCGCCAGCAAATTACAGCCTGCCTAAAGGGAGAGGCAATGAAATACCGACCCAACGAGTATTGCGGCCGGCCTGACTGGGGAGAAACAACTGCAATCTGCATGGCAGCTGGGAGAGACGGGTGGAAAACATTCACCTTTTTATTTGTGTGTTCGCTGTGCCCCCGGCCCGCCTGGCTGCCCGGCTGGGTGAGACCTGCGCAGGGCAGGGCTGGCAGGAGCGGGCAGGGATGGCCCCTGCATCCTGTGAGGTTTCACTGCTTTGGCTCCAGCCCAAGTGGCTGGAGGTGCCCATCCTGTGTGCTGCAGGCTCAGGTCACCAGAGGTCACAGGACTTTGGTTTTGCCCTGCAGAGTCTTTCTCCAGCTGCTTTCCAGCTGTTGCAACCCTGTGGGCTGTTCATCCTGTACATCCCTGTAGGATTCAGGGCTCCAGCTCAGTTTGCCATCAAATCAACCCTGGTTTTCTATGGCATCTTCTTCACCTTGTGCCCAAGCTCATGTGCCATCCCACCAGCAGCCTCCAGCGCTGTCCCCAAGTGAGATTTGCTGTCCCCATCCTGCTGCACCTGCCATGATCCACAGCACATTCACATCTCCATCACTCAACCTCCAACACTGAATCATCCCAAGTGTTTTGTAGACCACAATTCCTGTTGCTAATCCTGGGCACCCCGATGAATCATTTTTTCTCCCCAGATGCTGTGAGCACTCTAAGGGATGAAGCCATTTCGCTGCAGCTTGGAGTGTTTTCTCAGAGTTATACAAATAAACAGGGGTAAGTTTGAATCAGGATCTCTGGGATCAGCTTCCTGCAGGTGCTGAGAGCATTTCTGGGTGGATTTAGAGGGGAACCTTTGCAAGCAATATCTTTAAGAATCACTGACGTGATGCTCATGGTGAAGAGCTCTGGCAACTGGAGCAGGGGATGAGGAAATCAGCGTTGGAGTCTCCTCACAGCCAAGGATTTAAACTGGCTGTGTGGACCAAGTCATCTGTCACTGAGTTCAGCCATCTGAAATGTGGAGCAGATAGTTTGTGCTCTGTCACCAGCTTTCTGAGAGTGAACACTCACAGGTTTTGTGAGTCCTGAACAGAGGGTGCCCCAGGAGTTCCCAGGAAGGGGAATACCCATGGCAGGGCAGCACATCGGTAACAGAACAATCCTGTTCCTGCCAAAGCCATTGCCCACAATCAGCTGCTGATTTAAGCAAGGGTGTTCTGCCAGGTTGGCCCTCTCAGGAACCCACAGTCCCTCTCTTCTGCCCTTGTTTGTTTGGGGCATTTTATCTGGTTTTACTCTGCAGGCTGTTTGCTCTTTGGGAGATCCTACAGAATCTGGGTCCTGGAGGAAACAGTCACAGGTCCAGAGAGGAAGGGCACAGGGTTAAAAGTGCAATGAGCAAGTCACACTGATTATTCTTTTTACAACCAGAGATTTTTCTAGGCCAGGCAGTGCAAATCTCTTCTTCAGACAGGTGTCTGACAGCACCATGAGAGTCATCACCAGTGGAACCAGAGCAGGTGAGGATCAGTAAATGAACTGGAAAGTGGGTAATGGGCTGGCCAATGAAGAAGAAGGGCTGGGGATGTCACCCCCACCCTGCAGAGCCAGGACCTGCACAAAAGAAGAGTCAGGAGCAGCAGCAGTGGGGTTTTGCTGTGACATGATTGCCATAAGATTCAGGGATCTCAGTCCATTGGAAGCCATCCATGTGGGATTGCTGTGGGCAGCAAACCAGGGGCTGGGATGCTGAGACTTGCCCGTGTTCCTGGTGCAAAGATCAACCATGGCCAGGGCAAAGACAGAGGATGCCAGGCAGAATCAACCTGGGAGGATGCACAATCCTTCTCCTTAGATAAAAAGAGAGGGAGTAGAGGAAGATGAAGAAGAAGCTGTAGGGAAATACTGGGGAGAGAAAATAGCTTTTAAACCACAGATAATGTTGGCACATGAACAAATGGGTATTAACTGGTAAGGGCTGCTGGGAGACTGGGAAATTTGTGAAGGGGATTATATGACGTGGCTGCTCAGAACAGTTGGGCTAAATGAGCCAGCAGATCCCCTCTGGTTTCACCCTCCCCTCATGGCACCAGGTGCTTGGAGTAGCAGCAGGGCTGGTCTATTGCTATTTGAATATTAGGATGTCAGGCAAGTAAAGATGAGCAAAACTGCATCCAAATATCTGCTCTTGGGATGCACCAGGAAACCGTCCTGCATCAGCTTCTGGGGTCAAAACCTGCCTGCCAGTGATCCATGTTGGAGAGAGATGCTTATAAGAAATGAGGGAAATCATCTGGCTACAGCAATTACACTGCAAGACTCATGAGTTGTCTCTCCATGCATCAACCCCACACTGAACCAGCAGAGCTGCTGACTGGTGGCCCTGGCTGCTCCCAAGGTCCCTCCCAAAGCAGAGCTCCTCCTGGGAATCACTGTGCCCTCCATCCATATCCTCCCTTGACCTTCTGGTGTCCATCATTGCTGGCACCACCAGCCAGGGGCTGCTTTCCCCTGCCTGCTGTAGTGTGGCATTAGGGCCAAGAGCAGAATCCTTGCCTCCAATCCCACCCCAGCAGCCTTTGTCCATCAGGTTCCTGCAGTCCATCCCTGGGCACTGACCCCTTCTCCTGCCTGCAGGTGAGCAGTAACTCCAGGTCTGAGCATGATCTCTTTAGCACATGACATTTTTTCTAAAGTTTAATTTTTTTTTTAATTAAACCTTTATCCACCCTTTAATTCTGAATAAGCAACAAGACCCTTTGGAGGGAATAATGTAATTTTTCAGTATCATTTAGTTGCTGCTATTTCTGGAGTCAAGTACCAGCTGTCTCCTGTTGGATTTCCCCACCTTAACACCAGCCCTGGCTACTGCAAAGCCCAAGTTAGCCATGAAACCCAAGGAAACTACCTTGACTGTGCAAATTTGACAATCTCCTCTTTGTAGAGATTGTGTGATGAGTCCAAGCTCCAAAAGCTTTGGCAAAGCAGAAATAAGGTATTGCTGGAGGGACAGTCTGGGGATGCCAACCCCTCCAAATCCCTGGGCATCATTTCTGTGTGCTCCATCTTGCAGCAGAATGGCTGAAAACCTCCTAGGACACTTCTCATAAAGCCACTGCCTTTCTTTTCCTCTAGGCTTTATTTTATGCAGCCAGCTTGCCAACACACAGGGCCTGGGGGGGTGAAAGGGAAAAATGAGGCACCTGAGCAGGTACAATTTGTGCAGAACCCCAGAGATGCCTGTTTTCACAGCTGCCATCACCTTCAGGAAGGCTGAGCTAATGCATCAAAACACAGAGGGATCAGGAGTTCGTTTGCTATGACATCAGTTAAAAGGCCAGCTGGGTAGAGGGACACAAGGTATTCAAAAGTGAGAAGAGACTGAAACCACCATCCACTGTAGGTGTGGGATCCTCTTTCCCTGCTCTTCCCCCAGTGCATCCTGCTGGGCTTGTCCTAACAGCCCCTCAGCCCTGGCCCAGAAAGCACAAATCCCAGAGATGTGTTGGATGTCACAGACACCGAGTTTAACATAAAAACCCAAAGCCAGAGCATGCCAAATTGCACACTGAGAATATTACAAGATCCTCCTGCCTGGAGCAAAGTCAAATGACCTTGCCTTGATCTGCCAGCCCAGCCCAGACTCAAGGATCAATTGGTGTATTCCTAGGGGTGGTGTAAAGTTTTCAGTTGAACAGATGGAGAACTAGATCCTCCACTTGGCTCTTTTCAGCAGGGAGATGCTCTTGGACCTTTTGCCACATCCATCCTCCCACCCACCTTGGCAGGTCCCATCCACTCCTTACAGAGCCACGCAGACCCACCAGGAATATTCAGCAGTGAATCCATCCACCAAGAGATGTGCTTTTTTTCTGCTGGCACAAGGCAGTTTCAGACCATATGTGTGCTTTCCCTTCAGGGTGGGCACGAATAATTCTTCATTATTTTTATATCAGAACTGCGTGGCAACTGCTGTGAAAGGCCAAGTGTGAACAGCGAAGAACTTGTGGGAGCTGAGAAGAGCTCGTGCCAGCTCCCAGCCTCAGAGACAGAAAACCCACAATTACAGAGATGGAGAGTGGGGAGGGCAGTTATGAGGCTGAAAGTAAAAGAAAAGTGTTTCTTGTAAAAGCAGAGATCATAGCTCAGATTTGCCTAATGAATGCTGAGATCCGATCAGATCAGGGGCACCACACAGGTAGCTCGTAAGGAGGGATTTCCAAGGAAATTAAGTAGAAGGTTTAGAGGTACTAGAAGGATGAAACTGTAGATAACAGCATCATAAATGGATCTGAGATAAGCAGCATGGCTGGGCAAGGCACGGGCGGGCAAGAGGGACCATCAACACTATTTGTAACTTAGTTATTTCTAGAACACACCAAAAAAAGAGCATTAAGGACAGATCACAGAGGCAAAGCTCTCCCCTCTGCAGCGTGGGCAGCCAAAGACACCCAGAGAAACCACGGAGCTTCCCCAAGCCCCAGCAAAAGTTGAGGTTTGCTCAAGAACCTGAGCACCCACCTCATGCATGAGAGCTGCTGGAGCAAGCACCTGAAACACCGACAAGGGCTGCTCTCCTCAGGCACCTCTAAGTTATCCTGATCTCTGGTTTAATCTAGGGAACCACTGGGGAAGTGAAATAACAGCTTTGTAACAGGGCTGGATGCATCCTGGGTCTGGCCAAGTGAGAGTCAGGCTTTGACAGCATCCCAAAGGAGCCTGAGCCCCTGGCAGTAACCACCTGCCTGCCCCACAGAAGGGTGTGAGGCCCTTCTGTAAACCACAGTCCCATTTCACACCTCAGCACAAGGGACAACAGGCAGCAGTAGCGCTGGCAGCTGGGGGCCTGGCAGGAGAGCCTGGAGCCAGTGCTGGGGACAGCTACATGTATTAATTCTTGACCAGAGCAAGAAGAAATATGAGATTTCACTCATAAACCTCTGTTATTGCTCTGTGCAGGCAGGTTTCTGTACCCCAATGAAATTGTGCCAGGGTGAGGAGAGGGGCAATACCTGTGCAGTCACTGGGCTGGGGCCACTTGGCTGCCCACAAGGAGTGATGCCAGTAACACTAAAAGCTTTCTGGGTCCAACAGCAAAATCGAGCCTTTAGGAGTCATCCAGGATCCATCAGAGATCTGCTCCCCCTCCAGGGTACAGCTGCTCCAGACCAGCCCTAGCCCATCACCACCACAACAACTGTGTCCATTAAAAAAAAACCAAAAAAGATATGTGATAGCCTCCAAACAATTTTTCAATATCTTTGTATCACTCTTGTGCAGCGAGAAATGCCTGCCCTTAGCAGACAGGCAGCATAGCTATCACTTGGGAAATGGGTTTGTCCTTCCAAAAGGGTGGCAGCAGATTTTAAAGGCAGGTGAAATTTTATAAAAGGATTACATTGGGATTAGCCTGAAAGGAGAGAGAACAGGTGCTTCCAGGAGCCTTTGCAGACCAAAACCCAGGATTGTCCTGGCCCCCACCCTTTAAAACCCTCTCTGAACGCTGCCAGGTCTGTCCAGGGGGTGATTTACAGTGGTGCTGCCCCGGAACAAACTGAGTGGAGAACACCTGCGATGTGGGTAACAGCTGCTGTGTGTGATACCACCAGAACAACGTCACAACACACCCACCAAAGGGGACTTACCATGTGTGCTCAGGGCAGTGGCTCTGTTCTCCTCTGCTCAGCCCTACATGGCCACAGCTCACATGATGATGATTCCCACCACAGAGGCAAGGGATGCTCGCTGTCTGACCCAGGAGTTTCCCATGGCAGCTCACACCACTGGGCAGCTTTGCACCTAAACCCACCCCTTGCTGTGTTACAGAGCACTGCAAAATAAAGCACTTCAGCAAACTGAACTCTTACCCAGCCCCATCCCCAAGTGATGGGGTGGATATTTTCCCCACTTCTACAGCTGTGAATTTGGCAACCTGGCTGTGGGCACCCAAGCTCTGCATCCCTGGGCCACACTTCCCTGGCTGTGCCACGCTGCAGTGAGGGCAGCCTGAGGCTACAGGCTGCTGATAAAAAGTCCAGGGATCTCCCACGTGGTGAGCAAGGCTTTGGCCACGTGTCTGGGAAGCAGGGGCTGTGCTGACAGTGTGGGTGCTGGGGCTCACCCCATTTCACCTCATTTCACCCCATCTCCCATTTTCGTGGGCCCACGGGCTGCACTTGGTCCCTCCACTTTTGTCTGAGAAGCAGCTCCCCCATCACCTTGCAGGGAAAAAATGGACAGTGAGACTTCAGGATGAGCTCGAAGGTTGAAGCAAGTAAAAGAGAAGGGAAATAAGGGTGCTGGACCATGGCTGCTGGATGTGCAGAGCTGGTGATGAGGCAAAACCTCCTCCCTTATCATTCCCTCTGTGTTGCCTCTCTGATTGTGTGTGCTTTCCACTGCCCAACCTTTTTTTTTTGTATCCCACAGCCCATGTGCCCTAAAGCCCCCAATTCTCTTGAGCCAGTCCCTTGGAATTCCTGCTCTTGGACCATTCTCTTGGAAATGCTTTTCTCTGTAGAAGTGCCTTCAAAGGGAAATTATCCTGGAATTAAGCTAGAAGGGAAGGGAATCGAAATTATGATTATTCTGGCTTCAAACCTGGGATGTCACACTGGGAAAAGCAGTACCTGCTATTGATGGCTGAATCAGCACCGATTCATTCATACAGAGCATTCCAAAAATCCCTGGAGAAGTGCTGTGCAGGTGCACAAGGAGGAGCAAGAAATGCAGTAGGTAGCAGACGATGCTGCCATTAGGCACAAGATCTACAGTGGACTCTGGATGGCCATGCACATCCTCATTGTCTGGGAGAGGGGCTGCGACTTATAAATCATCTGATTTTTAGGCAATCTGATGCTGGCTGCCTCTGCTGTGCTTTCAGGAATGACCTTTAAGCTAAGGAATGACACTTTAAGCTAAGGTCATGGAGAGGCTTTTGCCCGACGGTGAGCAGGCAGAGAGGTGCCAGAGCTGTGCCAAGCTGGACAGCTGCTTGTGCCCAGGTCTCCAGTAGCTGCAACGGGTATGTGAGATCAGAGTCACACCCCCAGCTCAGTCCCTGCACAATTAGAAAGCCAGAGACCTTCTGACTGACGTTTTAATGGGTGTGTTTGCCCATGCACCCTCGTAAAGCAGGAATCGTGTCTTATCTCAGCTAGTCAGTGGAGTTAATAAAAGGCAAGTACATTTTGAGTCCTTCACTTGCCTGGATATACCCTACGGCTCAGCCTGGCTCCCACTTCCCCCCTTGCTCTGGTGAGCTCTGCCTTTCCCTGCTCTTAGGGATGGCAGTCGCCTGCTGCTGCCCAGCACAGCCCGGCAGCGGCGTTGTCCCGCTCCGCTCCCGGCTCTGCCTTCCCCTCCGCTCTTCTCCGGGCCACCACTAAATCCAGCTGATCCTTCGTGCCCTCCGTCCCGCCCCCAGCCGTTCTGGGGCCGATGCAGCGCTGGCCCGAGCCGTGGCCCCGTGGCTGCGGCAGCAGCCGGCACCGGGAGGTGCCAGATGGCCACGGAGAGGCACGGAGGGCTGGCCCGGCCCCGGGATGTGCCCTGGGAAGGGCGTGTGACCCATGAAATCCTGCAGCCACGCTTCCCAAAAATAGCCTGCTGGCCCCCAGCAATTGGGAGCCCGAGGGACTTCACTTCATGCGCTGCAGAGCGGGGCATCGTCCCCTCTCGGGTGATTCAGGTCCCCGTGACGCTGCGGGCTCCGGGTACCAATTAACACTTGCTAACGTGGCACTGCTAAACGCCACCACGACCTTTCTCTGCGGCCAGTTCCCTCCCTGGGAGGCCGCTGAGGCCGGTGACCCCCACGGCAGCCAGGTGCGAGCCGGTGCTCACGCCCCAGCACATCTCCGGGGCGATGCTGCTTCTCCCCAGCCGCTCCCACAGGGCTTCTCCGGGGAACCAGACCAACCCGACCGGCCGGGCAGGAGCGGGGTTGTGTGCTGCAAACGTAGCACCGTGCTTCGGGTGTTGCTGCCACGGATGGAAGGGGAGCCAGGAGGGTGTTGGAGGTCACTTGCGGCCAGCCTGGTGCCAGGGGGGTCCACGCCTCCTACCCCCTCAAAATTCATGGACCGAGATTGCAAATTACTCTGGAAGTGCAAATCCTTGCCCTCCTCTTCAGTCTGGGTCAGGTCCTGTGCTCTCTCCCCAGGGCGCAGGTGCTCTTTCTCACCTGCTTGACTGCAAAACAAGGGGAAAACAAGGCACAGTGTGCCCGGCCCTGACCCCAGGTCTGCCGGGAGGGACGTACAGGGGTGAGGGAGGCTGGTGCATCCCTTGCCTGCTCTCTGCCTTTGATTTGCTTTGGAAAAAAAATAATTCATTATTTGCTTTTGGAGCCTAAACCCAGAGAGGGTTTTCTGGGGGACACTGATGAACAGAAGAAGAGTAATTTGGCATTAAATCGCTGGGGCTCCACGCCGAGGGGCCCCTTTGGAGTCCGGCGCTGTGTCCGCAGTGCCCACGCCGTCGCCCCGGGGCTGGGTGCAGCGTGGGCTCCCCAGCCCGCCTCTCACGCTGGGTGCTGAGCGGGGACAGACCCTCGGGCAGTGGCGGGAGGTGACACGGGGTGACAAGAGGCAGGGCGGGCCTGGCCGTGCCCCTGGCTGCGGGGGCAGCTGGGCCCCCACCGCTCCAGCGGCACCTCCAGTGCCACCATCCCCGGGGGCGCGGTGCCACCGCGGGGCTCGGCGAGGGCTCGTTCCCCGCCGCGGGGCTGCGCGACATCCCGGGGCTGCTGAGGGGCGCC
>VZRZ01002543.1:3396-60008 GCA_013398175.1 Climacteris rufus
TGGAAGCAGGGGTAGGGAGAGAACTCCGGACGTGAGGGGCAGGGACTGGTGGGGTTACACCCAGCGACTCAGGGGGCAGATCTGACGCAGAACCCGATGGCGTAATAGGGGAGGGGCTGGGCACTAGCACGGGAAAATTTCCCAGGGGTATGGGTGGGGGAGGGGACAAAGCAGTGGGCTGTGCTGCTTGGTTGGTGCCACCTTTGTTAAGAGAAAGTGGGGTGGAAAGAACTGGGAATGGGGTGGGGGGGGAGGGAGAAAGGGTTTTGGGAAAAGCCCAGGGCAGCCTGGCAAGGACTGTCCTGGTAAGGGGGCAAAATTGGTAAGGCAGAGTCCAAGACACGGTAGCAGCTCAGCATGCTATGATGGGTTACTTCTGCCTTATTATTTCGAAATGCGTTAGTGGGGGTAGAAGCTGGGGAGGGGGAGGGTAGACATGCAAGCGGTTCCGCATGAAAAGGGTTAGTAACAGAAACATTTTCTGAACCTCTGAGAGCCTTGTAAATGAAAGCATGCAACGGGAAGAATTTATGGAGCGAGGTATTCCCTGCCTGGCTATCAGCAGTCAATTTTTCCCACACAACATCCCAAAAGGCTAGGGTTTTAACAGAATCTCCTGTAATGTCTGGGGAAAATTGAAAAATCCATTTTATAAACTTTTGAAGGCATCTTTCTGAAAACTTAACTTTGCTGACTTTTAAGGTGTTTTTAACTTGGAAAAACACCTCCTGCTGGGTTTGGGAAGCAGAATTACCCATTTTCATCCAGAGATCTCCCCACTGCCCAAAGAAAAATGGAAGAAAAGAAAGAAAAAGATTTGAGGACTAGCACAGCCTTTCACCAGCGCATTCTGGTCCCTGAGGCTTTTACTTACAGTTACCACGGTACTTGGCATCCTACCCATCTCCGAAACGCATTCCTCAAAAAAATCTTTGGGAAGTGTCATCCACTGTTATCTTTCAGCTGGTCCTCCAAAAGAAGATTTTTGACAGCTGTCCAGAGTGCCAGAGAGAAGTTGGCTGCCTCTGTGAAAGACACAGCTGATCCCAAATGTAACTCCTGCAGCTTCTGGCAGGGATCTTTTCTGAGGGCTCTCTGCAGAAAACTCGCATTGGGTTGCCACGTGCCATGGCTGCGTGGGTTCCAAGGCTGCAGAGAGCCTGTCATGAGTGCTGGAAAGCTGCGCCCATGGGGCACTTTCCTCAGTGCCTCTTCACAGGGTTGCTATGAGCCAGGAAGCCAACACGCTGGAGTAGCGTCTCCACACCACGTGGAATAAGCACAGCGGAGGCAAAGAGATATAAAGGAGGGGCTTCCCTCCATACAGAAATCCAGGTTTAATGCAAACACATATAGAAGGAAAAAAGCGTGAATGTGAACAAGCAATGCATTTTTAAGATTGAGGGAGTGAAAGCAGAGGGTTGACCAGAGCCAATCATTGAGAGAATGGGCAGGATGCAGCTTGACTGAAAGGTCACCAGCCCAGTGACACCATGGTCCGCCAGCACATGACCCCCGGAGCCAGTGGCTCCTAGGTGCATGTGGGGACGCCAGGATCCTCTGCCACTGCGTCCACCAGAGAGGGACAGCCTGGGCAGCACTGAGGCGGCAGTGACCTCAGCCATCCCAGCACAGGCTGGGGTTCCGTGCTGCTGTCTCCACCGGAGCGCGGGAGCTCAGGCTCTGCCCTGGCAGGACCGGCCCCAGTGCGGGGCCACCCTGCCCGCCCGGGTGGTTCCGGCAGCATTGTCCCGTCCCTGTCTCGGCAGCTCAGGTGGCACAGTCCAGATATGGGGCTGCCCTGCCCAACCTGATGGGGGCGGACCTGAGGGACCATGCCGTGTCAGGGGTACTGCAACACTAAGAAACAGAATAAGCTCTTAAAACACTTTCTTCCCCCCAAAATCCCTCCCTCATCTCTGGAGAATGGCGTGGGAGGGGGGTTTTCTGGTCAGTTCATTTCTGAGGTGTTTTCCTTTGTAGCAATTACTTGGGAGAGGAAGCAGTTCCCTTCCTGCAAACACTGTGGCACCTTGCAACGTGAATTTTTTCCTGGCAAGCAGCCCGCCTGGTCACCACTGCCTGCATTCTCCACCAACATGGTGCAGTCCTTCCAAGTCTGGGCTCGTCCAAACTCAAGGTGGGGGCAGAACAAGGCCTTTTTATCCAAAATTACTCTTTCTACTCCGAGAGCAAAAGCGTCATTACCCATGTTGGCCCCACCACTAGACTACAGTTCCTCCTCTAGGATTCCACCCCTCCTGCTCCAGCATGAGCTCCTTCCCCACAGCTGGGAGTGGATCTCTGCTTCTTCATGGACCCTCAGGGTGCAGGGAAACACTGCATTAGCATAGTCCTTACCACAGGCTGCAAAGATGTCTCACCTTCAGTGTTTGAACCACCTCCTCCCCCTCCTTCTCCTTCTTGGCTGACCTTGATGGTGTCCATATTTGCTGTTTCTGCTACATTGTTCTTACCCCTCCTCTTTGTCTAACTACATCTACGGCACGTGCATGTACTATCAGTGATTCCTTCTTAAAGATGTTGTCACAGAGAGGTTACCTCCGTCTCTAATTGGTCCAGCTGTGGCCAGTAGCACGTCCATCTTCAGAGCTATCAGGGATAGGCTCTGCCGGACAGCTGTGGAAGCTTCTAGCAGCTTTTCACAGGAGCCATCTTTTTTGGCCCCTACCACACCCAAAAAACCAGACCCTGTCAAACTACCACATATGTAAACGGTAACCTTGAGGAAAAATCTCAAAGGCATGTCCAAAAAGAACAGTAAGCAGCAGAAGAGACGAGGTTTGTTCTAGCAAATATGAAACAGAGTGGTCACAAAGCAATGTTGATTTATTAGGCCATATTTATTGTGGAAGTGAGAAGATCAGGAAAGATGTGAAAAATGAAAGTGACAAATCTTTGGGATGTACCCTCTTCACATCTGTTCTTGATGACCAATGATCTTGCAAAAGCAGCACAGGCTGGGTCTCAGTGCTCAAAGATCATAATTATTATCAGATACATTAAGGAATATAATAACAAAGGGAATCAGAATGAGTTCATAAAAGCAATGAATGTGTTGTTAAGTTTAGAATTGGTTGACTTCTTGAGTAGGAGCACTGTACAGCTAGCATATGTGAGAATTTCAGATGCCTTACATGCATTGCAGGCCTGGGAAAAATTTAGAAAAATTTGAAACTCCATGATATTAAAAAGGGATTGTACACTTGTAACTTTTTGTTAGAGGTGTAAAGCCTATCTGAAATGCCTTGCAAAAGTAAAAGCTGGAAATGCAGTTAATGACTTGGACTAAATTAGTGTCTCATGCCTAAGATAAAAAGGCACAAAACAAGGAAAGGCTGTATTTTTATGATAGAGAATGTGTGCAAGAAACTGGGACACCTTTTACCTCACCAGTTAGCACACAAGCTAGCTGAGAGGGTAGAAAAAGAAGCCAAAAAAGATAGAGCTTAGAGGAGACTATTGTCTCATTAACTGTATTCAGCTCTTTATGAACACAAAGTTTCTGAGCTATTTACAGAGTACAATGCGAGAGACAGCGAGGGCTGCTGTTTTGTTAGTCAGCTTTTGGACATTCATTTACTCACTCAATGAGCCAGATTCATGTGTACAGAATTCCCCAACATGAGTACATATTTCATAGTCTCTAATTTTCTTACATATGAAACTAAGCATCCTTCTCCAAGCATAGGGATAGCACTCTGGGAAAGGTTATTTTTCTCATTTTCTTCACACTACTGCAAATCAAAGTTCTGTAAGACATCTTCCATTATGACATGGAGAACATGTTACATAACTAATGGTATGGAACAGAGGAAACAAAAGGAAGAGTTTTGCAATGTGGAAAGAACTATTATTCCTGTCAGGAAATTGTGAAAATGTTACACTGGACTGAGATTATATTTGTTGTATATTCCATGAGGACGATGATGATTAACACAGGAACATGGATCAGTGTATAATTCTCTTCCAGGCTGTTAAACTGGTCAGCACTTCCATGGCTGTGTGTCTGCTTATGTTCCTCAGGCCAAAGACTGTTGGTCTCCTGTCACTGAAAGACTACTACCAGAAGAAAAGGATTTAGAAACCCTTTATTCAGTGGGATATCCAACATATATGTATGGTGAAAAAGGAAAATATCCAAATCCATCAAGCATTACAATGTTCTGGGTCTCATATACATAGATGATTGATGTTCAAACACTTCTCAGATGACTGTGTGGTAAAGATGTTTAACCCAGTGCTCTGCAGGTAGCTTCAGCGTCTTTTATGCAAGTGAAATCCCTGCCGAGATGAGTTGCAATGGTTTTTCAACTCTCCCAGAGGACAGAGTTCTTGCTACCACAGATGACCTATTTCTGCTGGCTCCTCTAGAAATGAGACTTACCCCAGATGTGGTGTTCTAGCATCGGCGAGAATAAAAGGCTACACAGAGGGCTCTTCTCTGGGATAACAGCCTATTTATTATAAATCCAGGGTTGCGTTGTGAGGGTCCAGGAAGTGAGTCCAGAGACATCCAGGTGGCTGGGGTAACCCAAAAGAAAGAGCCCAAGGTAGCCCTGCACGGGCCTTTTAGAGGGAGGTGGGACCAGGAAACACCCAATGGAAAACCGCATAGTTCAAAGTGACCAGTGGAGGGAAGAGCTTCCCAGGGCATAGCCATATATGGGACCTAAAGTATGGATATAGGTAACACAAGAGAAATATGGGATTTTACCACAGCTCAGGTAGAGGGTTCAGATACTGGAGGGAGAAGGTTGAGGGCATTGCCTTGGCTTTCTTCCCACCAGTCCTGAAGCTCAAAAGCAGCAGCTTCTGCCAAGTACACTGCTACAGTGTGGTGTTTGGTTACATACATATCACTGTGCCCCTTGGGAAAATTTCCCAGCTCCTGCTGGGCTATCCATTTAGGGTTCAAGGGCAGCTCTGGACCTAGCCCTTTTTAAACTCCAGTGACAAGTCAACATAGAAATTGGTCTCTTCTCAGTCATCTAGATATAATGCTGCTGCTCTTCCCCATTCTCATGTCCAGCCAGTGGTGAAGCTTAGTGCAAATTCCCAGTACAGGTGCACTCCCTATACAGCCATAGATGGTCACAGGTCAGCACAGACAGGACAACAGTGCCCTTTGCAGGCACTCACATAAACACAAACAGTTCCATGAGCAACCATGGAGCAACATAAATGGTCTGACCTTGTTCTTACTGGGAAATAAGACCAAGCATTCACTGGATCTCGGGGATACACACTCTGACAAGCTCACATGGTTGCCCTCAGTAGCTGGCTTTCAGACCTCTCTTCTCTTATCACCATGCTGGGTTCCTGGTTTCTGTGTCAGTTTGCCCCTAAAACCACATTTGCCCTATAACCATCTCTCAGCCCTACTAGCTACAGCAGTTCCAACTTCACTAGTTGATCATGCCTGCACATACACATATACAGGAAATGCACACACAGAATAGTACAAAAGAAAATTTAAGAAGATAATAAGAGCTGTGGTGATCAAGTTCAGGCCTTGACCAATCAATTCCTTTAACCTCCCTTTTCAGTTTTCCCAGTGATGGTGCTCTCTGTTCCATCCCTATTCTTTTCTCACTTGAATTTTAATCTCTCCTCCAAAACTCCCCTAAATGCTCTGTACATTTTCACACTACTCTTCAAACATAGAACAGTAAGCTTTATACAGTCCAAGAATCTTTCAAAATATTTCATAAGTATTTTCTTTCTTATGACACCCATACCAATAGCCTATAATTATCTTGTTTCCTTTGTCCTGTCAATTAACAAGTGTTGGCTTAACCCCTTCAAAGTCTGACATTTCTGCAATGGAGGATTGTTCTACACCTTGTGGTCAGTCTTCACCACCCCCTGTCAGTTGGGGTTTGTGTATCTGAGCATTTAAATTAGCTAGTTTCCTCTACGTGTAGGGTAGGACACAAAACTGGCTATGTAGTACTCCTGTGGCAGATACTGCGTCAAAGTTGTTTCCTCTTGTATGTGCATGGATTTGCTCAGGGACCAGCCTCTAAGGCTGGGTACCACTCTTTAAACCTGGCCATACAAAAATCAGCTGGAAGACTGCCATCACTTTCATTGGAGTCTGACTTTGACCCCTAATGTTTTACTGCAACAGCTGATGCACGCATTAAAAAAAAAAAAAAATCAATAGTCTCTTTGTTCCTTGGGGAGGAATATAATAATAAAAGCTGAGACAAGCCGAAATATGCATCACTGAACTATTCAAGCACAAACACAACATAACATTATTCAAGGAAGGCTCTTTTTAGTTCTTTTCTCTGATCTGAAAGGAGAAGTGAACAGCCACAATCATTTCATTTTTTTGAAATATGCATCTAGCTTTATGCTTAGGTTTGCCCACTTGGAGCAGATACAGCATGTAGTGTCTCTGTCTTTGAGATTTGCTGTAGTTTCCTTTCAAATATGAGAAAGATGAAAACTCTAGGTTGTAGTCTCACTTCTGAATGTGAGCACATCAAACTGTAAAACGGGTGACCCTGACTCAGGCATGGCTAATGCTGCAGCATTTCACTGCAGGTTGCATCCCTCAGAAGCTCTAATCTAAAAGAACAGAGATTGCTGCTTTTTAACCATCCTGTTGTGGTAGGGGAGAATGAAAGGACATGGTTTGTATGGCAAGAACATGCACTCTACCCAGCAGTAGACAGCGTAAATGACAGAAGCTATGGGGAACTTCAGTGAAATACTAAATCATACACATATATTAGAGATTAAAAAAAAAAAAAAGGGAAAACAGGTAACCAGTTGAACACAAACCAAAACCAAAAAAACAAATAGATGATATGTAGACAGCAGTTCTGATGAAGAGGCATGTGCCTTATTCAGTAACAAAACCACTACAATTTGGCATCAAATCTCAAATCTTTTTGTAGGTCAAGTAAATTTCTAGTGAAAGCCAGATACCCACAGTCCAGTAACTACCTTGATTATCTTAGTCTGATTTTTTTCAGTGATTATGTGTCATGACTAATTTTCAGGTTTGTCCCTGTTTTTATTTACTACTAATCCCCACAAACACACACTCCCACTGCCTGCAGATTTGACAACAAAAATGGAGGAGTTAATAACGAGAACAATCAACAAAGTCAAGAGGGATTGACAAAATCTGTGTTGTCTATTAAGAGGGACAGTAAACCCATGAGAAAATGTGACTGATAAACTATGTGATTACCATTTTCAGGTACTTGTGGTTAAGTTGGAAGGAATAAAATAAGTGTATAAGAATGTGAGAAGAGAGGGGATCTTCCTAAGTAATGTACTGGCATGCTGCTGACTGTATCCTATGGAAGACTCAATGGCAACCATATTCTTACACTATTTGTGCAATTATTTATAGAATAGAACAATTTTAAGTTGGAAGGGACCTCCAATGATCATGTAATGAAACTGAGGAAGAACTCTGTATGTTTTTGATGTGAATTATTCCTCTTACTAAAGACTTTGGAGGCAAATGGAAAGAGTCACATGTTAGAATATTACAACATAACTGTAACATAATGTAAGAACTGGAAGGGGTGTGCAATTTTAGGAACCTTCAACACCTGCATGGCGATATGCTGTGTACAAAGACTTTGACAACTACTTTTTTGTTGGTTTACTTAGTATTATTCACCAATGCAATTAGTTTGCAATTCATTTTCCAGTGTCTACTAATATTTAAAAAAATAGACAGTGCTGACTACACCTGCTTTCTGTGAAGACAAGTTAAGTCTCATAGTGGAAACTCTTGTATCTTTTTAACAATTGACTGACAAAAGGAGCAGAAAACTCATTATTTTCAGAGTTATCAACCGTTATTTCACTCACCTTTGGGTTTCCTATGGTTTTACCTGGAGTCACCTGGTGCTGCAGTGGCAATCAGCTGAACCTGATGCTCATATCAGCTGACAGAGGTCGACGGCACAGCGGTACATCCTGGTCTCAGCTGTTGTGAGTTATCTACAAAATATTTCTGAAGTCTGGTATATTTCATCCCTGGCATTAATGATAAAGAAAGTGTGTGCGTGTGTGTGTGTGTGTGTAATTTAATTATCTATAGCAGACTTTGTATCTGTTATCATATCTTATATGTGTATGTATCATATATATTTACAAGTTATTATTCTTCTTTGGGGTTTTGGGTTTTTGGACTTTGTTGTTTTTTTATTTTGTTAAACTAATATGCATTGACAGTGTTTGAGGACCTATCCATTTGCTGCTAAAGTCAGAGTCAAAAAGAACAGAAGAGTGACCAGAATATGAGCATAGGGAATTCAATTAAAAAATGTCTGTTTGAAGCTAAAATACTCAACTAATATATCCTTCCCAATCCTTTCTAATATTTTTTTCCCAATATGCTTACATGGTACAAGGAAAGGAAATGCTGTTCCTTGACTCGAGAGAACAAAAAAGCGTTTATACCCATAAGTATATAAAATATGTTTAACAAACCTACTTTCAGTATATATTATCTAAAAAGAAGCAATGCACCCTTGGCAATACCCATTCAATAAAAAAAGTCAGGTGGAATCATACTCCAGCATTTGATCTCTGTCTGTGTCTGCCTGCCTGAAGGATTAGTTATAGAATTAACATGCATAAATATCTCTCATTTTTGTCAAGGAAAGACAGGCTTATTCGAAAACTTAAAGAAGTATCTCTGACCATTGCAGGTTTTTTATTAATGAAATTATTATACTGCCAATGTGGACCATTGGGCAAAATCGACTACTATTGTCCAAAAGGTGTTACCCTGAAAATAATCTGTCTTTATTAGATCCAGACGGGCCATACTCTTGCCACCTGTTTCTGGAAACTTTTTCTCAATAGCACAAAAATATATCAAAGACAAAGAAGCCTATTCTGAAGTAGACATCTCCTATAGTTAGAAATCTCTTGGAGAAAAGACCAAATAATGTAAATGTTAAGTATAACACCCACAGAAGTAGCAAATGTCTAATTGGTAATAGCTTTTTTGTTAAGATATGTGCTGTAGGGAACTGTGCCCTTTTGGGTTACAGTAAGCCTCTAGACATTTCTACGCATTAGTTGCCAAAGGATGCCATAAAGCACGTAACATCAATGAAGATTGCCCTTGGATACAATGTTTTTCACCTAATTTCTAATGAAAGAGACATTTTATTCCTTGTTTCATGTGGATTAGGGTGACCCTCATGAGAGGCACCATCTTTTCTTCCATACTTTCTTTGGGTTCTCTGTGGAATGTGTTATGTGATATAATATGTACCACTTCTTTTTTTTTAATACATAATTGAAAGTGACATCAAAGTCCAGAGTTTAAATCTGTCCAGGGATAAGCCTCATGGACTTCTTCTTTTATACGTGCTTTGTCAACCTCACTGCCATGATAAAGGCAGTTGTTCTGGTAAGTCTTTGAAAAGCATGCACTGCTTGAAATAGCTTAGGAGTAACCCTCTTGTTTCTGCCACTGGAGAGAGGCGGAGATATGGGGGTCTCTGAGTGCTCCATGCAGAGTTTCAATGCCCACCACTGGACCCCAGCTGTAAGTTCAGGGCTGGAATAAAAAGGAAAACTGAGTATGACTTTGAGGTGAACCAGATGTCACTGCAGTGGACTCAGGATTGAAGGCTCTGGTGGTAACAGCCTATGGCAAGGGAGCAATTGGTAAATGACCATGGCTTTACTGTGGTCACTGAAAATAATATACTGAAGAAGAGCATGCGGGGAAAGGAAGAGATATCCACAGCAAAAGGTAATCATCAAGATACTAACAGGATTCTCATACAAAAGATCTGATTCACATATGTTGGAAGAGATTTTTCAAAAAGCTCTGTCCTTTCTGCAGTAAAAATCTACCTCTGGATCACTGCTATTGCTGATCCCTCTGCCTGATTTTTAGTCAAGTCACTCAATCCCTCTACAATTATTTAATAAAACTCTATAAAATTCATTGGGTGGGGTGAATATGTAGATGAGACTTATCTACAGTTACAAAGTGGAAAACCTGAGTATTTTGAGTCACTGATGCACTAAGAATATAACCCTGAGCTTCATCATTTCTAGGCCTGAGCTTGGAAAAACCTTTTTTATTGTTTGTTATTGTCTCATCAGATATAAATCACCCAAGCTGCTTCAAAAGGAAGCAAAAATCCCTTTACTCCCAGGAAAATCAAAAATATATTTTTCCATAACAAAAAAGTATGAAAGAGGAGAACTAAAAAATATCAGTGCCAGGAGCTGGTGGGTGCCATGAGTGTCAGGGTCTGCCTCTGGAGTGGTAGGCAGGACCTGGCAGCCAGGACCGCACCACTACCCCATCCAGGGAGCAGGACAGCCAGAGGGGCACCAGGGGCAGGTCCAGGCACCAGAAAAGCCCATGCAAGAAAGAGGTTTAATGTCAGTCCAAAAGCAGGACAGGCCAGACAATCTAAAGCTGTCCATCAAATAATCATTATGGCATGCTGACATTGTTTTAATGAAATTGAGATATTGCTTTTTAAGTGAATGCTTCATTTTAACTTTTGTTTTGAAGTGATTGGGATCTCAAAAGAGGTGATCTAGTATAGTAACTTGAAAATTAAAAATTAGGTCTGGTCAAATGAAACATTTCCTGAAGTTGAACAAAACATTTTGTCTTGAGTCAACAAAATATTTTCTGTTGGCACAAATCAATATTTTTTGTTTTAGTTTTTTGGTTCTGCTGAAATACGCAAGAAATCCATTATTTACAGTCCCTAGCCACTCTCCTCTGTCTGCCAAACTACAGAGCTGATGACATTTGTAATAATTTAAATTAAATTCTATAGCACATTCTGGCAGACTGAGATTTGCCATTTACTTGTGGCTTTCTTTCACTAATGACCATGGCCATACTGGAATTACCAACTGGAAGTACAGTGTTTACCAATTCTTGATTTAGCCAGGCTTCAAATCAGAAGTTTTAACTGTTGAAATACCTGAATTACATCGGAAAACTCAGAACTAAATGAACTTATGTTGGTGTTGTGGCGGGGAGGGGTTGTTTGTGTTTTGGAGAGTTTGGGGTTGTTTTAGTACTCTTATCTGCATTGTGATAATGCTCTAGGGGTCCAAATAATGAACCAAATATCCATAATACCTGGTGCTGGCAGCATTGTTCCTAGAGCTAGTATTTCACACTCAAACCTATGGTCCAGAACTTTTCAAGCAATTAACAAAAGAACAGGAGATTATTATGTGGTTATTTGTACAGTTCCCAGTATTGCTGCAGGAATTGTACTGAGTGGTTTTGAAATTTTCTGTCCAGACTATTGGACTGAAGAACACTTATCTTGAAAGTCATGTATTGTTGTTAGGTTTAGATTGTATTTAAATCAAAATATGTGCATATGAGTGCCAACCAGTTTCAAAGTTTTCTGAGTCAACGAATAGCAGAATTTAAATATGATTAGGTAGTACTAGTGATTACAAATAGTATGGGATATGATTAGTGTAGTCCCCAGTGTGTGAAAAATACTCACAAGCTCTTTTCCTGCTACAGCAACATGGGACCTACTGCACTGCCATTTTGAATCCATTTTACACTGACCTTAACCAGAGTGGAATAAAGTCTTCCAGAAGCCTTGTCCTGAATTAAGTTTCTTCAGTGTTTGCACATGAGGTTAAATCTGAGACCTTTTTCCTTCTGAAGGAAGGCAGAAGTCTTCAGACTTTGATCTCGACTTCTAAGAACAGGACAAGAAGAGTGAAAAGATTTCTACTACATTGAAAAAAGCACGTAACTGATGTCTGTTCTTTTTGGTTATAAATATGTAACCAAAATGAAGAGTTCAAGGGAACCCAAAATTTTATCTTTGGCAATCTTTGTTTTGATTTAAAATTTCAAATGAAACATTCCTTCTGTGGTGTGACAGGGTTAAGGAATAAAGCTTTGTCTTTAATCTGTACTTATATGTTTATGAATGATTTTTAGAAAAGGTGAGAAAATTGTTTCAGCAGGTACTCTCACATTTTGCATGAAAAATTTAATAGAACACTTATTCATATTCTAACATTTCACAATATCTTTTCTGTATCATAAGGACATTGTGAAGTCACCAGGTGACTTTGTGATTAGAAATGAGTATGTAATGCTGTTTAGCTTGACAAAACAAAAACAAAAGCAAAGCTTTTTAAAGTGTTAATGTAACACTGCAAAAAAAATTCTTTTTTGAGTGTGGAACACCCAGTGCCTAACAATAAGGAATAATCCCACATGAAAGTGATAGCACAGTTAGTTTGTTGCTGATGGAAAATTGGTATGACACTGGTTACACAGGAGGTAATTCTCAGAGATTTTAAACCAGTTTAAATCCTGCTTTCAAACGGGCTTAAAAGTTACAGAAAAACAGTATTAATAGTAAATAGTAACAAATAATAAGTAGTAATAAAATATGCAATGCTTGAACAGTAAAATTATTTCTCTACATGGAAAAAGAGGTGAAGGAATTGTTTAGAGCAGTTTGAGGAGAAATAACAAGAAGGAATTGTATAACATTCAGTGATAAAAGAATGGAGGATGGGCAAAAGAGAAAATGTGTAACTGTGGTCAGTTACAGCACGAAGTAATTTCTGGAGAGTGGGGAAGAAACTGGAGCACCAAGATTCATCATGTTTAGGCTAGACACAGTAGCTGAAGATGTTATGTACAGTATAATTTTGTCCAAATTGTAAGACGAATCAGCTTGACACAGTATTTAACTTTGGGACTTGTTTCATGGATTTAAAGTTTGATTTGAGTCCCAGGATCAACACATATTTCCACAACTTTGTCAATTTACTAACCTGAGGAGTTAATTTTCTTCTAAATGTCCTTTGTTCACATATATAATGTCATCATTACAGAGAAGTCCTTCAAACTGCCCAAGTCTTAGCTTAGGCAGAGTTTAATTCTCATTACTATTTAATCTTTCAGAATGAGATTTTCAAAATGGTATACCCCCAGCATTTCAAAAGAAATTATCTAAATTCCCAGGACTGTGTTGAAAATCTGTTTTTAAGTGGAGGAATGTCAGTGACAAATGGCCCAAGCAAAAAACAAAGCTTGGGCTGACCTCTGTCCTTTGATGTACTTGCACATATCTAAAGCCTACAGTTATCTTTCAATACTCTTTCTTTGTGTGGGTTAGCAAGGAGGTAACCAAATATCTGAAAAATTACTTAACACACTGTGGCAGCGTATGTGGCAAAAGTCACAGCCCCACAGGCTTAAGACTGGTGGACTCAGCCCAAGGCTGCCACCATCTGAGTCACACTCCATTGTCAGGGTGAGCTTTCTGGCTCACCCCCAGCAATGGTTACATGTTTCTGTTTATTGGTTAATTAAGGTATTCCTTCATGTTCTGTGTAAGGTTATGTTCTGGAAGCTTCATGGCTGTTCAGTTCCCCATTGGTTCCATGTAAAGCCCTGTACCCCAATTGGTTGCTCTCCCCTGCTTATATCCCGATAAATCCCCTGCTTTCCCCGTGCTTGCTGCCTGGTCCCTGAAGCCTTCAGCTCTTCCCGACCCCCTGTGCTGCCTCTCCCGGACACCCCCGCGCCAGGTCTCCCGGACCTTGGACCCTCTCCTGCCTTCTCTGCTGCCTCTCCCCGAGAAATAAAAGAGCTGGAAATCACACCAGAGCCCTTCTCTCAGGTCTTTGTCCTCGCCTGCGCCCGTAACATCAGCCCGGAGCTCGCTTTCCCCAGAGGAGCCAGCACCAAATGAAGCTGCCGGAGGACGCCCTGCTTCTAGGGAAGCTGCGAGCCGCAGCCCCCGGGAAACCAGGGTCACTCCCAGACTAACACTGAGTGGCCTCGAGCAGCCACCCAGGAACAGCATAAACACATAGTTTGGTAATGTGGGTACTGAAAAAACAATTGCCAGCAGTGTCCTTCCTACATCAGCAAATACTGACAGGTTGTCCTTATCATTGTAGTGCAACTAAGTAATCTTGGCCATTTTGCCTTGCAAAAATCTGTAGCAGTCATTTGGGGTCTTCAGTCCATACAATTTGCATATTTTAAAAATTACCTTAACAGGTCTTCCAATGTCAGGGCTTGGGTTCTTATATTTTTATTTTTTTTTTACTTTTGTTATCAAAGATTGAATTTCTCAGGAATGCTTCTATTCAGCCTGGGGCTTATGAATGAGACAGGTTTATTTTCATTCTTTGTTATTACTTTTCAAGTTTTTGATGTGACCCCCAGAGGATGAGTTAAAAAGTGGTTTTGTTTCGTTTTGTTTCGCTGTGTTTTGTCTCTAAAATACTTGCAACATTATAGAAGCTTGGTTCTGGGCTTGATAATTACCTCTTAACATGCTCAAATGTGCTCTCTCCACGAAAGACATTAGTGAAAAGATGCTATAAATGCTGTAAATGGTGCTTTCAAGCATCACAAGATGTTCTCAATATTTTTACTGCTCCAATGAGCCTTTGGTACTACCTATATATATATATCAAGATCTTCATGGTAGGGTGCTGCATTGCCAATATATTCATGGCTTAGCAAGTCACTCAAGTAAGAATTCTCCAGTAATGATGGT
Source organism: Climacteris rufus (assembly GCA_013398175.1). Lineage (NCBI taxonomy): Eukaryota > Metazoa > Chordata > Aves > Passeriformes > Climacteridae > Climacteris > Climacteris rufus. The sequence goes on from VZRZ01002543.1 coordinate 17,961, forward strand.
GGGTTCTCTGTACCCAAATTTAAACATTTGATTTGTTAATCATCATGAAATCTTACATAACAAGCAATATGTTCCATTAGTCTTAGCTATTCTTGAAATCCTTGCTTGGGGTACTATTTTGTTGTAGTTAAAAAAGGCCCCAACACTTTCAGCCTCATGGTAATGATCAGTGGCTTTTTTTTACACTGTGAAATACCCCAGATTTGTCTTAAGTATGTTAAACTCAAATTAGATGTTAGGCAATTCAGTCCACTTGAAGGCAGAATGTGATGATTTTGCCACAGGTAGGACCCCAGGGGAAGACTTCTTACCTGTGCCTTCATTGGACAACATAAAAATATGCTTCCAGCCTTGTGAAAAGTTTTATTGATAGCTTTTACAAATCTTCATGTAGTTGCTAGAAACCAGAACTGCTGTGTAAAGAATGGTGAACACGTAATTGATGTTAATATTTTGGAGTACAGATGGAGTGATTTTCTGAATCTTAATATTGAATTTGTTTGCTTCCCAGGTGAAGAGCTGTAAGTAAAGGAGAACTTCTTGTTGTAGATAAAGTTTAATTGTCCTCTCCCCTGTTACATATCTCTGTAGTTATGTTACCTTGGTGAATACTTGCTACTTTCTCCTGTGTATAAAATTAGTCTCACATTATTCTCCTCGGTAGTGAGATAACACTTAATGAAAGGAAGAACCCATTTTGACAGATACCTGGACATGAAACTGACTCACATGTGAGTCAGAGATATATTCAGGTGTAGGTTCTCAAAGGTAGGAATGGATGCCTTGGTTTGGGAATTATTTACTTAAGAGGGCATTTCAGTGTTTAACTTCTCACTGGTAAGAAAGGTACACAAAAGGGTTTATGGAGACCCTGCTTCTCTTTCTGGCAGGAAAATTTATTATCACAGGGGCTGTAATGGGACAGTGAATGTTGAAAAGACATTTTGGAGAATTTATTTTATCCTTCTTTGAGTTCTGTATGGGAACTTTACTTCATTTCTACTAATACAACCATTGCCACAGTGCTGCAGACACAGTAAGCCTAATCCGTCTCTGTTATTCTGTTAATAATTTGTTAATTATAATAGTCTGGGACGAGCAAATGAGGGAATAGTGGTGCCTATAGCTGTCTTCTGCAGCTCACAGTGAACTAACTATTCCAGAAAATGTCAGCTTCTATGTGAGTATCAAGTACACAAAGCACATTCTCTCAGGGAGGTGGAAATGCTGACCTCCTCAGGGTTCACCATGTTATGGGGAACAGCCCTCTGAAAGGTGGTGAAATGTCAGGGAGAGTCACTGTTTTCCTCTCCAGGCTTGGCTTCTGTCACGTGTATGGTGTGCCTTGCACTAACATTCCCAAGGCTTGCTAAGACAGGGAACAGCACTGCAATTTCAAGATGTTCAAGTGTGGAGGTAAGGGTGGAATGAAAAGCCTTCTGCCTTGTTTTGTTCATGGAGGTGGTTATTGCCCCTGGGTAAAGGAAAGTTTTAATCCATCTTAATCCATACTCCCTGCCATGCCTAGCGGAGTGGGAGCACTGTAATGCTCCTGGTCACTTCAAACTGGCAGGTACTGCCAGACACCTTTCAGGCAGCAGAAAGGAAGACGTGGATGCACAGCATAAACACGCCACACTAACAAATGCCAGAGCGAGGAAGGAATGAGAGAGAGGCAGCAATTACAATAGCAACAAAATGTCAAAGGCAACAAGTTTTGAAACAAAAGAAAAATAGGTCAGGCTTTATCTTTATGGGACTCTGCAACAATGTAAGTGACATTTCAAAGATGTTTCACGTGAATTGCTCCAGTTACTGTGTTATTTGGCCGTGGATTGTTTCTCCAGTCAGATTTTAATTCTGTCCTGTTTTTCAAACCTTCAAAAGCTGTCCCTCTAGGAATATTTTTAGAAAAAGCAGCTGTTGGGTTAAAGTCAAGAACAACCACAATACATCTTGTGTCCAATGGATGAGGCTGTATCCCATCCAACTAGATATGTATTCCTGTAATGTGTGATGCTGGAACAAGTACACTTTTTTCACAGTATCAGCTTTCAAGGACCATTGATAACTCCAATGATGCTCTGTAGCCATTACTTCCTAGGCTATCTTATGCAGAAAATTATTCAATTGTATGGATATGCCCAAAAACTCAATGTCTTCAAAACTGTCATTCCGATGATGTTTCCTTTATGTGGCAAGACTTCTTTTTTATCTGGAGGGAAAAAAAAGGGGCCAAGGTCTGGATTACAGTTTGTCACTATGCAATTTGTTCCTTCCATTTTAACAGTTTGACTGCCATTAATATGTAGTCATATATAGAAGATGCACTGTTATACAATAATATAATATGGAAAATTGAGGTAAGTCTCCATGGCTTATGCAGGGGCAGAATTTTACGCCTTTGTCATCTACTATGTCCGCTGTCTGTGGATTAATAAATCTTTGTTTCACTTCCACACATTATTTTTGCATTTATTTTCCAATGGCATCTCTCTTTTTTTGACAGGTGTGTGTAAGATTCTTTATAACTAGATTGCAGTTTTCCTTTATGACCTCCCAAATCAATATCTTTGTTACTTCATTAGCTAACTGCTGGATTGTGCATTCTTCTCAGCCAGTGTACTTTCCTTGGGAAAGGCTGGGTGGGGAAGAGTGCTGCAATTTTATGCCTGTCCCTTCTGTCCTCTAACCAGCGGTCCATGAACTATTTGGTAGCTTATAACAAAAGCCTGATTAGAGGGATACTTTTTCACCTCTGTAATGCAACTGGAAACTTCCTTCAACTGTGACAGATAAAACTAGACAATAAGTGTATAGCATTGACTGAGAATAAAAATATAGGTGAGGAAGTGCACCAATTGCCATTCGTGCTTTTGAAGTATTTCACATGTTTCTTCTCCCTAAATACTTTCTAGTACCTTTTCCTGTTTTTGTCTGGGATAGAGTTCATTTCTTCTCACTATTCAGTGCCATGCTAAGATTTGGATTCAGCATAAGAATAATGTTGGTAACACATTGATATTTTGATTGTTGCTGAGTAGTGTTTATCCTAAATCAAGAATGTTGCAGCACCCCTGACACGGCACGGTCCCGCAGGGGCTGTCCCTGCCCCTTCGGCAGGGAGACCCCGTGTCTAGGCAGCTGCCGCCTCGGAGCTGCCCGGGCTCTCCCTCCCCGGTGGATGCCACGGAGAGTCCCGGCGTCCCGCACGCACCTAGGAGCCGCCAGCTCCGGCGATCACGTGATGGCAGTCCATGATCTCGCTGGGCTGGCGACCTGTCAGTCAAGCCGTGTCCCGCCCGTTCTCTCGGTGATTGGCTCTGGCCAACATTCTGCCTCCGTTCCCTAGATTTTAAACGTGCTTTGCCTGTTCGGGTGCGTGCCTTTTTTCCTCCTGCATGTGTTCGCATTAAACCTGGAGTGCTGTGCAGAGGCTCTTCCTAAACATCTCTTTGTCTTCGCTGTGCTTATTCCACGTGGTGTGGAGTCACTACTCCAGCATGTGTGCTCTTAGTCTTGCCATACTCCTGTGAAGAGGAGCTGAGAGCAACACCGGTGGGCGCAGCTTTCCAGTCCACATGGCGGGCTCTCTGCAGCATTTGAACCCACCAACCCGTGGCACAATAATGCTTTTTATGTCTCAAGCCCTGCGTGAGGAGGAACTCAAAAAAACTTTTAGGGAGCACAGCCTGAACAGGTAACTCAAACTGGCCAAACGGATATTGCACTCCATAGACCATCATTCCCATTATATAAACTGGGGGAGTTACCTGTAAGAGGGACCAATCAATTCTGGATGGGGTCTGGCATAAGACAACAGGTAGCGAGCAATTGTATTACACATTGCTTACCTTTCCTTGAGTTTTATATTTTCCTTTTTTAAAACTTTGTTTCAATAATTACACTGTTCTTATCTCAACCTACAATTTTTGCTTTTGATTCTCCTCCCCATTCCATCAGAATGGGATGTGCGAGTGAGTGACTGTGTGGTGCTTAGTTGCCACCTGGGCTTAAAGCATGACAGACATTTTTGACACCCAAAGGATTGAGATAATGATAGATCTGACCAGAATGTGTTAAAACAAAACTGTTATAAACATTAATTGTAAATCCATTTTGTGGTAAGATATTGCTGCCCAGGTGGAGAACCTGACTGTGAAGGTCCACCATACAGATGTTAATGTACCCAAGGACTGAGTCTCTGAAAAAAATCAGAACAACCAGCAGGTGTATCATGCTGCTGATGGCAATTACTGATATTTCATATTTTATGGGCCCTTTGTCAGGAGATAAAACTACCCAGCAGAAAAACCAAATAATCTTGTCACTTCTTCAGAGACAAAGGAAATCTAAGCAGTACAAAAGGCTCCATTCATAATTCCCTTTGTATGAATCAGTCCTGTCTGGGGTAGTGCTACAACATTCTAACCTATTAAAGGAGGTAAATGTTGCTTTCTGAAATGAACAAAGAGATTTCCTTTACATTAATTCTATGTGGTATGTAACAAATGTTTAAAAAAACCATCACCACTTACATTCACAAATTCAGCCCTCATACAACTATAAGCTTTGCTACGGTCTCCAAAGTAAGTTAACAGCTTTTTAGAAGGCATATATATATATATATATATATATATATATTTTTTAAAAGGAGATAATGACCTGAAACATTTGGACAGTTTAAACATATATATTGTGAGAAAAACTTTTCTGTGCTGCTACGGCTACTATATAATAGAAATATGTATGTAAATATTACATAGGTATTTACGGAATCTCTTTTCCTTTTAGTTATGCGCACTTTATTGCCATTCTTGGACAAAAAAAAACCCGAATCAAACAAAAAACAAAACAAAACAAAAAAAAAAAAAAAACCAAAGCAAACAAATAAATAAACAATAAAAAAGCATCTTATAATATTTTAAGACTTGAAATAAGAAATCAATCACACAATCACAGCTTCTGAAAATAATCCTTCCAAAATGAGACAAATTAGTCTTCTGTCATTCTGTATACTATGATGCTCCTTCTGCTGCTCAGAATATTGCTAGGCTTCTCTTTTTAACAGATTCTGTAGAATAATGATTGGATTAAAAAAAATAATGACCTAATGGAATATCTTGGATATCAGAAACATTGCTTCGTTTTTTCTCTCTGCCTTGGTTTGTTTCATGTTCCAGTTTGTCTTGATTAAGAACATTACTCAGCACCAGATCATTCCTACCTGTAAGACTCTGCCTGTGTCTGGTGAAATGTCATATTCTTGTGTGATGGTTATACGCCTCTCCCTGGTCTGACAAATATTGGCAACCTCAGCCCAAGTCTCACTTCAAATCATACAGATCTTTTTGTTCCTAGAAACTAGGTATGATAGTTTCTTTTGATAGGACATTCTAGCCCCCAAATCTGAAAAATTTAAATATTTAGTTGGCTTTTAGTAAATGTGTTGGTGTGAGCCCACAAGGAATTGAGGAACTTGAGCTGAGTGTTCCACAGACTTTGCTGGATACCTGTTTTCAGATAAATGCTGCCTTCCAACTAAATCTTAGAGAAAGCTGTATACGTGGATAAAAGTTTTGTCCTTTGGATAATTAACTTTCAATGCATACAATTTTACAGAACTGCCCTTCATTACCGATGAATAACCTTCCAAATAAGAACTCAATCTTAGGGGTCTTTTCACTATTTATCTTCTGAGCCATGGTTTGAATATTTCTTTTTTCTAATCAATTCAAGCCTTTTAATTTTCTCTTTCTTCCACTCTTCCTCTTCCCAAAGCATTCTTGAAGAAAGACACTCCTGCAAAGGAAGCAGACTTGATACAAAATATCACAATTTATTGCTGTGATAAGTTTATGCATGTGCAGGACACACCTGACAACTGCCATCATGTCTGCTAAGTTTGATAGTCAAAATAATGTTTTTATTATCTTGTGCTTTGCAGAGTAATCTGAATTTAGAAGACTCAAACTGACTTTATTTGCTTTCTTCAATAACAGCACTATCAAGATACTACAAAACATGCTCAATTTCATGAGTTATTGTTGTTGAAGATGTGAGCACTGACAGAAGCAGCTTGGCTTTGACTGAGCTAAATTGTCCCTGTAGAGCTTGTATTAACTGCAAAAAAACGTAACAATGAATTCAGACAGGCTCTCTGCAAAGTACATACACAATATGCCTTTTCTCATCAAGAGATTAAAGCAAAATATAAAATATTCCCTGCAAAATTTTTTGTGACTCCAGAATTTTCATATGCTACACAAAATTCAGATTGAATTCATTATTTAGCAAATATCACTAAGTTTTATGTGAACTTCCTTTATAAAAGGAATATGTTTGTAGGGGAAAGCCAGATCATTTTCAAAGGCTGACTTTTTGCCGTTAAGGTGTGTGTACAAAATTGACATAGGGGCTCTTTTCCTGAACATTCATAGAAAGGAGAAGGTAGGTATCCAGCCAGGAGGGAAGATGAAACAGGGAAGTGTGCTTAGGCAGATATTCCTATGAGGAAAATTCTTGTGACAACATCATTACTTCTTGCACAATCACGTCTCCAAATGAAGTTCTGTTGTTTGTGTTTTTGTGGTAGGTTTCTTTGTTGTTGTTTTTGGGGGTTTCTTTTAACCCGGGGGAAAGTGGGATTTTTTTGTTTTGTTGGGGTTTGTTTACTCTTGGTTTTATTTGGTTTTGTTGACTTCTTTAGTTTTTTTACGTAAACTGCTCACTTTCTGTGATAAATTACCATTTGGAATGTTTCATATTATCACTCTGTTATCTAAACACAATACTTCAGTGTTACTGACCTACCTGAAGCAAAACAGAGAATCTGTGAAACAGGGTATCTGTGAAATAACAGAGGTTTCAAGGATTTTAATATTCCTCTTTCATCTTCTTAATGTATGATTTTATAGGTACCTGCCTTGCTATCTGCAAATTGCATTAACAAATTCGTCCCACTAAGAGACAGCTCTTTTCAATGTCATTTTAATACATTATATTAAGACTCTTTGATAGTAAATAAAGGGTGTACCAACTGTCAGTGTCTTGAGATTGCTTTTACAAAGAATGAAAGAAACATCTGTGAGTGACCCTGTATGAGATATCAAAGGGAAGTGTTCCCCATCAGTAGGAGATCATAGGAAAAAGATGAAACAGGTAAGTAGGCAGATTCTATTTCCTAAGATGCAACAGAGAGTTACTTTCAAAGGACACCTAGGACTGCTTAATGTATCCCAGTCTTTCAGTGAAATACATCAGAGTGAAATGTGCCATAATATGCATGGGTACTTGTTTGTTTGCTTGTATTCTAGCATCCTTTCATCTTCTCAGAGGAACTGAGAGCTGGGATTTTGGAAAGCAGACAACTTGAAGTAACATTAAATCAGTTGGTTCCTGAGAATTAACTCAATATCTTAGTTTACTGTTATTTGGCAACTAGGAAAAATGTGACCATGGAATTGTTTTGAAAAACTCAATCAGTATCTAATATCATTTTCTGTCCCTTTGGATTAGAAAGATGGATGCACTTATTTCTTTTCTGCACTGTTTTCCAGGTAAAAAAGCCTCTCTTCCTAGCTGTTGACAGTGTCACTTTCCTATGCCTTGTGATGGGTTTCTACTTCTTATTTTGAAACAGAGGTGCTAATTAATCTTCCCACATTCAAGCACTGCAAACATATTTGAATTTCAAACGAGGCAACATCCACACTTGAAACACCCACACTAACAATTTTAAATAGCTTTGTACCACATATTGGATCTGGCCTGAATTTTCTTCATGTCATTGACATTATCAACAATGAGCTTGTAAAGCTTTGTATCTAATAAGCAGCCTCTACATAATAGCTCACCAACTCATATGGGAGTTAAGAGAGTTGGAAATGTACAAGAAAGAGTAAATTAAGGAAAACAATTACTGTTAGCCTGCATACTGGACTTCTGCTTTTCAATATCTACATATATTAATCTATTCATATGCATGACACTCACTTCATTTTCCAAAATCTGCATGACTCTTATGCCTCATTTAATTACTACTTAGTTATTTACTTAGCTCATATTTAAGACCAAGAAACACAAACTGAATTTCAGGAAATTCCATTTAAACAGAAGAAAACAGTTTTCTTATCGTGATATTGATTGAGCATTGAAACATGTCGCCCAGAGAGGTTGTATTTTCTCCATCCTTGGAGACATTAAAAACCCAGCTGAATGTAAATTCAGGCAACCTCGATCCTCCTCAGAGCAGGACCTAGGTGATGATGATCTCTAGAGATATTTGTGACTTGTAAATTATTTCATTTAATGAGCGAGTTGCGTGTTAATTTTAGTCTTCCAGTTAGTCTGGGTTTTTTAAGCTTCTGAAGTTTATGGCCCTCTTTCCTTCGAGGAAGAATTAAGTGCATGCCCTAGGATACTGTACATCATACATTAGTCTTTCATAAATTGGTTGGCATGGGTATTCATAGCATGATAACAGCTCAATGCAGGGTCCTAACCAGAGCAGCTGAAGTTCTGTTGTACTTGCACTTCAATATCTGATTTCCTTATTTTTCCCTCTGCTTAGGAGCCTTCTGTTTCTGTATCATCCTTTAATCTTCTCCTCTGACTACTTAATATTCATAATCACGTGACATTGAGTAACTCAGGTGAGGTCAAGTCTTTGTTATGCTGAATACTGTGTCAGTCCCTAAGTTTTCCACCCTGCAAACTGATTGCATCCTTTTTTCCACAGGACGTCCTCTTACACCACATACCTTTCTCTTCTGAATCACTATTGATAAAGACTGGATCGCAAAATCTAACCCCAGATATAAATAGAATTAGAAAAAGAAACTGCTAGTCTTCCTACATATATGTAGAAATGAAGTAGAGTCAGAGAACATATTTCTGAAGAAAGCATGAGGCAAAATCCATCTGCTAAACACCACTCCAGGGCCATCAGTGCTGGACAGATTTGCCTCTTACTTCTTTCCTTCACCAGGTCTCTGCTCATCTCACTTCCACAGGGTGGGATATTCCCACTGAACAATTGTATTAATGTACTCTGTGTTAGTAAATACTTTGTTGTGTTGTGGACTAAGCTGTACTCCCAGTTACACTGGTGTAAATGTTCATTAACACATTAAATCATTGCTTTTGAAGTTAATGGGATTGTAGCAAATTTGCACCATGGTCAATCAAAGGAAAATGTAATACCACAAGTTTGTTATTTCATTAGACTTCAGTATCATTTTGTAGCTGTGAAGATAAAAAAGGAACTTTACTAAAGGAATAGAAATATTCATTACAGAAATAATTTTCAGATATACCTTCTTTTTGTATTTTTGAGTTCTTTTCCATTCTGCGAAAGGATCCTCTTCTTTTTGTGTTCCAATTGCCGTACTGACAAATGACAGCTATGCCTGCCAATACAAAAACTGTCATATCGTGATCTTCAAATTCAGTAAGGTGTTGTTTCCCTACACTAGACAGAACAGAGTCCAGTTAGTGATAAACTAGTGTGATAGCTCTTCAGGATGATACTGTGGTCATTGAAGTTAATTGGTGTGCATTACTACAAATATTGTGGCCTTTGATTCAAACAACTTAAGACGTGTTTTTGAAGAATGCATTTTACAGTCAGGTAAACTGAGACACGTGGCAGTGACAATTTAGAAGGCCATGCAATACTGCAAATATTGCAGACATTGCAAACGGCTAGAAAGCCTTAGGGCTTTCTACCAGCAGGAGCACTCATTGCCCTCATCTCTGTTTCCTGCTATAGGTTACAAGAACAGGTTTGCTGCCTCTGCTAACTGTCAAGGTTCTGTTTCCTTAAATGTTGTCCTGAGTAATGATTAGCATGGGCACCTGTACCAAGAGCACTTCCTTCAAGTGAGCTCCCAGCAGGATGTCCTTAGAAAAGGCAAAGGCTGAAGGAAAACACTGGAGATCTAAAAGCAAGCTGGATTTTGAGGGTCTTTTGTTTGGACATATAATTTAGAATGAAATTTCCTACAGTTATGAATCTTAATTTAAACTGGTTTTTTATTGCTACATAAGAAAACAATGAATGCTTCACACACCATCTGCTTACATCTTCCCTAAAGGGCTTTGCATATCTTGAGGAAGAAATGACTCGAAATATCCTGCAGTTTTCTCTGAAATGTTTCATTATTTCTCAGCAACCCTGTTAATGAAGTACAATATGTGCCCTTGTAATACGCCAAAATGATTTTAAATTGTTGCCAAAATCCTCCTATGTTGTGAAAACATACCAAAAGCTTCTGAAAAGGGGAGATCCTTTCTGTCTTTAGTCAAAAGATCAAGGACTGCAAGAGTTTGTCTTACAGTACTGTTTTAGAAAGTACAGTTAGATCTGATGGGGAATACGAACTATATCAGGCTTGCCCCTGGTAAACTGTTGGATAATATGGAAAGATTAGAGGGCTTTGGGATACTTTGAGGGCCTTCTGAGGTATGCCATCCACACTGCAGTCTTACAGAGGTGTGCCAAGGACTGCTGAGATAATCGAAGCCAGCAGAGAAATTGGAGAAATCCCCTGGATAACAAAAACAAAGACTTAAAAGGGAATACCTTGATCAAGCACGAGCAACTGAAACCACAACCACTAGGGAGAACTATGGGGTGTTCCTTTGCACCCCCACTGGGATATTGTCACCATCAAATACTTTTATAAAGTGCCTGTATGCCAAGGCACCCAGTATGGGGAACAAACAGAAGAAACTAGAGGTCTCTGTGCAGTCATGGGGCTTTGATCTCACTGCAAGGACCGAGACATGGTGAGATAGCTCACATCACTGGGATGTTGTCATGAAGGTCTACCCACAGTTTAAGAGAGACAGACCAGAAAGGACTGGTGGTCCCTCTATGTGAGGAAACACATAGAATGTATCAAGCTCTGTCTTGTTGAGGATGATGAGCTTATGGGGTACGGTAAAAGGGCAGACTAGTAAGGGTGACAATGTTATGGCTATGTGCTACAGGCTGCCTCATGAAGAGGAGGAAGTGAGTGAGGCCTTTTACAGGCAACTGGAAGCAGTCTCGATGTCACAGGCCCTGGTTCATGTGGGGGACTTCAACTATCCTGACTTGTGCTGGAGAATCTACACAGCAAAGCAGAAACAGGCCAGGAGGTTCCTGTAACAGGTAGTGAAGGATCCCACAAGGAATGGTGTGTTGTTTGACCTCATAAAGATCAACAGGGAAGGCCTTGTTGGAGATATGAAGGCTGGGTGCAGCCTTGGCTGTAGTGACCATGAGACTGTAGAGTTCAATATTGAGCAAAGAGGTATCAGGACAGCAAAGGTAACAGCCACGGACTTCAGGAGAACTAACTTTAGCCTCTTTAGGAATCTTCTTGGAAGAATCCCATGGGAACAGTTATTGCAGGGAAGAAGGGTCCAGGTGAGTTTGTTGAGTTCAAGGCTCACTTCCTCTAGGCTCAGGATTAATGCATTCCCATGAGATAAAATCAGGCCAAGGGCACAAGAAACCTTTGTGGATGAATGAAGGACTCCTGTCACTGCTCAAATATAAACAAAAAGTTCACAGGAGATGGAAATGAGATCAGACCACTTGGAGTGAATATAGAGAGGTGATCAGGATGAGTAGAAAAGGGCAAAACCCGTCTAGAATTAAATCTGACCAAGGATGTCAAGGGTAACAAAAAGGGTTTTTCCAAATATGTAGATAGCAAAAGGAAACCAAAGGATAATGTGGGCCCATTATTAAATACAGGGGGACCCTGGTGTCAGAGAACACAGAGAAGGCAGAGTTACTGAACACCTCCTTTGCATCAGTCTTCACTGTCAAGACCACCCTCAGGGGTCTCTGACCCAGGAGGTCAGGGTAAATGAATGGTGAAAGGGAGACTTTCCCTTGGTCAGTGAGCATTGAGTCAGAAAACAACTAAACAAACTTGACATCCACAAGTCCGTAGGCCCTGACAGGATGTATCCATTAATGCTGAGAGAGCTGGAGGACACCACAACTTCGTGATAATTTTTGAGAGGTCATGGAAACTAAGAGAGCTGCCTGAGGACTGGAAGAAAACAAAAGTCATTCCAGTATTCAACAAGGTCAAGAAGGCGGACCCATGGAACTGCCGGCCAGCCAGCCTCATCTCAATCACTGGAAATGTGACGAAGCATCTCATTCTGGAGGCCATCTTTACCCACATATAAGACAAAAAATTTGTAAATTTGACCAATGTTATTGTCTTCTACAACGAAACCACTACCTGGATGGATGAAGGGAGAGCAGTGGATATTGTCTACCTTAACTTTAACAAGGCTTTTGACACTGTGTCCCATGAAATCCTCATACAGACACTGAAGAAGTGTGGGTTGGATGAGTGAACAGTGAAGTGGATTGAGAATGTCTGAATGGCGGATCTGAAAGGGTCATAATGAGTGGCACGGGGTCAAGTTGGAGGCCTGTCCCTACTGGTGTCCTCCAAGATTCAATACTGGGCCCAAACTTGTTTAACTTACCCACCAATTACTTGGATGAAGGGGCAGCGGCCTCCTCAGCAAGTTCACTGCTGACACAAAGCTGGGAGGAGTGGCTGATACCCCAGAGGGCTCTGCAGCCCTTCAGAAGGACCTGGACAGGCTGGGGAGGTGGGCAGAGAGGAACCTTCTGACATTCAGCAAAGGCAAATGCAGAGTCCTGCATTAGGGGAGGATCAACCCCGGGCACCAGCACAGGCTGGGGACTGACCTGCTGGAAAGCAGCTCTGTGGAGATGGACCTGGGGATCCTGGTGGACAATAAGCTCTCCATGAACCAGCAGTGCCTTTGTGGCCAAGGCCTGTGACATCCTGGAGTACATTAGGAAAAGTGTTGACAGCAGTTTGAGGGAGGCAATCGTGCCCTTTTATTCAATCCAGGTGGGGCCATGTCTGAAATGCTGTGTCCAGTTCTGGGGTCTTCGGCACAAGAGAAATATGCAGCTCCTGAAGCAGGTCCAGCAGAGAGCTACCAAGTTGGTCAAGGGGCTGCAGGCTCTCTCTCACAAGGAAAGGCTGAGTTGGGCTTCATTAAGAGGTGGATGAGGTGGGATCTCATCAATGTCAGTAAGTATCTGAAAGGAGGGTGTCAAGAGGATGGATCCAGGCTCTTCTTGATGGTGCTAAGCAATAGGACAAGAGGCAATGCATAGAAACTGATGCACAGGATGTTTCACCTGAATATGAGGAAGAACTTTCTGTGCACATGCCCACACAGTGGAAAAGATTGCCGAGAGAGGGTGTGGAGTTTCCCTCGCTGGACATATTGAAGAACTGTCTGGACATGATCCTGTGCCATGTGCTCTAGGATGACCATGCTTGATCAGGGAGGTTGGACTGTTGTCTCTTCCAACCTGACTGTGTGATTTGGTAAAAGTAAGATGTGAGAAAGATACATGGGAATAGTGGTTCAGACTCTACTAGGAGTCGGAAATGGAGAGGAAATGCTCTACTGATATTTCAGTTTTAACAACCTGCAGCATCAAGTAATTGACAGCTCTTAAATGATTTCTCATGGCAGTGTTTAGGTACCTTAGGAAGTCCCATCTTTAGGTTTATACCTAAATGCTAATTTGCTATGCAGCTTTTGCTACAGTGTTTTTAAACACTTCATCCTCTTCACTGCATGGTCAAATCCAAAACTTCCTGCATAAAGCTCAACAGCTCATCTCAAGACTTATTACTAAGGTGAGTAACAAAGAGCAAGCAATGACAGATGTCAAATTGCAGTTGGATGAACCAGAAGAGAGACGAAATCCCAATTAAGCTGAGTAGTTTTGAAGATGTACCTAATTTTAAGAAGGTTTTTTGTATGACATTTCTGAAGATATTTAGGTGAGTTAGTAAACATTTTTCAAGAGAGGAGCAGGATTTTCAAAAGGGTTAGCTTGCTCTAATCTCTTTCAGAAGGACTCCTTGATGTACTTGTTCACATACAGTACAATTTAGAGTACAGATACAAGGAGAGTAGGACCAATTACAGCAGGATCAATTACATCTTTTACTTTTTTTTTTATTTGTGAAAAGATAAACATGAGGTTTCTTGACACTTGAGGCACCCCAAATCTCCAAAGCACAAATGTATGCATTTGTTAAAATGGATAGCAAAAGCAGCCCTGGATCTGGAATACCAGGTGCAAAATCAAGGATAAATTTAATAACCAGCGCCAACCCCTGCTTATGAAATATCCTTGACTCTGAGTGCTCCAGCATTTTGTGCTCCCTTCAGAAATGATGAGGAATCACATGGAGTGCTAGATTTTAATTACTTTGACCCTTGATACAGGTCCCTTCTAAAGTAACAAAAATTACTATATTTCCCTAATATTTACGTATTTATTTTCTTTCAGCTACCAGGCATGACATTTGCTGCCTTATTCATCCATGGAGTATATGTATTAAGCAGATTAATTTTCCAGGGTGTATTCTTGGTGCCTGCAGACTAGTTTCCTCAAGCTCTTTCTGCGGTCTGTGGAGAGAGGTTTGTTTGAGGAAACTCAGAGCACCTGGAGTACATTTCTGCCCTGGATCACTTTTCTGGGGGAGTGTTTTGTTCAACCACATAAAGAATCATAGAGATAAGTATCTGAACACAAACACCTACATAGATGCCTAAAATTAGGCAGTGTAAGTGCAATGTCAGTTAACAGTCATCAGCATTTCATAAATGAATATGTTTCTCTGCTTGTCTGGAAGAATGGACTGTGGATTTTCAAAGATCATGGGATTCTGTCTGGAAAGAAAAATTCTTGTTGTGTCTATGAGGAATACCTCTAAAAAGTTCCTAAAAATTCATCTTGCTACAAACAAGGGCATGAAATTTACAAAGCTGGCATCTACAATGGGAAGTGGGTTTGTGCCCTGGAAGCAGTAGGTGACCACATTGCTCCAGGGGTCTAATGAGGAAGAGATGCTTTCCTTTCCTGTGCAGCATGCTGGAGGTGTCTGTCTAGTTCTGGTGCCTTTTCCCTAAGCCTCACAGTGGGTTAACCCACTATAATAGCTCCTGGGTGCTTCTCTGTACCGTTTGTATTATGACCTCTCTTTGAAGGCAAGGGTTAATAGATCCCTTGGGGCAGATTAGAGTGAAACGACACTGAATGACCAGTGTTTATGCATATACATATATATATATATATATTTGTATGCATATAAACACTAGTCATTCAGTGTATATGTACATGTAGGGTTTATTTTAGAACAATCTGGTTGCAACAGAAAGGAAATATGTACCCATTTTGGCTATTATCTGAAGAAGTATAGCAATATAAAAGCTGTGGCCCACGGCCGATTTTTTGAGTCATTAACCATCAACATTTCAGTTTCTCACAGATTGCTGTTCCCTGAAGGTGGGAACATAAAGTCTTCTTTCTTACCCCTTCAGGCCCTGACATGGCTTATGATTCAGCTCTCTAACTGCAGTTAACCCTGGGATGTTTCAGAGGTAACAGTTGTTGCTGCAGTGGGGATTGACTAAAAAGACATTACATTGACTGGTACATTATTCCTCTGTTCTCAAATAATATATGGAAGAGGAAGTTCATTATTGCTGCTGTCCTCTGACAACAATATGACGGGTGAGGCTTGAGCTACTTTTCACAATGCACATTTCTATGGCTGTCATTCTGCAAAGGCAGTGTAGGGAGAAAAGGAAGTGGCTGATGCCTGGTTTAAATTTTTTTAATCACAGTGAAGTGAAATGTGTTTAAGAGCTCTGTAATGCCTATATGCTCCATGTAGTATGCCTCCCATCAAGTTACTAATTTTCTTGCCTGTAGTGGCAGTAAATAAAAGTGACACTTTCTTAAACTCAGCTGTTAGCGTATCAAAGGAAGAAAAAGAAAGGAAGGAATTAAGTGAATGCAGTGTATAAAGGGAAAACACATAGAGTGATAATGACATGAAAAATTACACCAGAAAATGAAAGTTAGCATATAAATGGAAATGGTGAGGTGAAAATTTTGACTCACTGTTTAAAATTCCTGTAAAAATGTGCATGTCAGTCAATGTCAAGACTTGATTTCCATTCTAACAGAGGGAGACAAATACGTTATATAGCTGTATTATTTTCACACAGTTACAGTGCTTGCAGCCTGTCTTTAAAGAATTTATTTTTTTATTTTATTTTCAAACAATTGTTAGTGAAGAAAACTCTCTTTCCATCCAGTCTTATCCAGCACATACTCTATGTAAGCATCAATTTCACTTCCACCAAAAGCATCTATAAAAGCATAATTTGTTTATTGAGTATACGTGGGGAATCATCTCTGGTTTTGTAGTTTTGATTATGGTAAGGAATCCTAAATAAGGTAGAAGAACTGGCACATTTGTTTTCAAAAATCATTTCCAGTAATTCAGATAATTACTCTACTGTTCCTTCTCCAGATTTAGAAAAGCCTTATCTCTCTCAGGGACAGCTTGTGATTCAGCAAGTAACTTTTTACAGTCCTGCAGAAGGGGAAGATCCCAGATCGTAAGAGGATGTTGTGAGAAGGATTGTTGTCACAACGGCAGCAATAAAGACACGGCACACAGCTTGGTTCGTCGTGAGAAAAGAGTGAGCCAGCAACATTTATTGTCCTAGTCCCATCTTATATGGTAGGAACCCAGGTAGATGATTCGCTAAGATCCATCCACCATCCGGTAGGGTTGGCTGAGTTCTACACTGCCCAATCCAAAACATATCATACCCGGACTCACAACAACAGGTGCTTATCTTATTGTTTTTCATACCTTCCATGGGAAAGAAGGACATTCACACAAGCAGCCCCAGGCAGCAGCTCCAGGCTGCTGTGGACAGTGGGTAAAAGGGGTCTAGGAGAACTGAGGCTTGGTTATGAGCAGAGGAAGGAAATATGTGCCGTGTGTTCCCTTAACAAGATGAGAGAAGAAAGGAATGACCTTTGCTCCTCTCATCAGTTGTGTGTTGTGATAAGAACCATTTCACACTCTATATTTTGTTGCAATGGGGGTAAAAACATGATGTGAACTATTCAATTTTGCCCTTACTGGATGGTAGATTACAGATGAACATGATTTTGACTGACCCTGTAGCTGTCAGATGTTCGGGCTCCCTAAAAGAAGTGCTAGACCTCTGTGACACTGCATCTCAAACTCATTTCCTCTGCTGTTCTCACCAAGGTTTAGTGAATAACTCCTCTTTTGTCCTTCTCAGAAGAAAACACTGAAACTAGAAGCCAGTCTACAGCAAAATCCTCAAGACAGGCTGCCAGACTTCACTTCTTACTTGAACAAAAGAGACCTGAAGTCTGAAAATGAGGGGGATCTGGGGGTTGTGATCTGTATTTAAAAGCAGAAGGAAGGTAAAAGATCTTTTAATTCAATCATAACTGTCATATAATTCCTTCTCTTTTGTTTTCATATTAGTGAACCAGGCACATTTTTGAATTCTTGGTCCTAGCTTCCAACAGCTAGTGTAAGACTAGGTAAAAACAGTCCATGTATCCAAGAACTTATATTCTAAGTTATAACAACATACCTTAACTCTTTCTCACTTCTCACTCTTTCTCCTTCTCTCACCTCATCTTCTTTGGGGAAGAAAACAGTGTTTCAAACACATTCCTAGGAGGTAGCCATGCCTCTTCCAGGTTAAAAGTCTTTTATTACCTAACTGGACAAGGGCAGAAAGCAAACCCTTGGACCTTGGAAAAAGATACTTCCTCTTTAAAAAGTGAGCAAAATCAATGCACCTCTGCAAAAATACTTACTTAAAGTGTTCCACCTAGTTCCACATGTGGCAACCAAGAGAAATGGGAAAATTGTAAACAAAACTTGTCAGAAGGCTCTGCATCTAGGACTGAACATCATAAAGATGAACTTTCTTCTCAGCTTTCCCCATTTCCAACACTACCTTTGTGAAAAGGGAGGTGTCAAAATTTAGACCATAGATATTATAAGCAGAAAACACTCATAAAATATAAAGGAAAAGCCAGAATTTTAGCTCCCACAGTAAGTTAGAGGCTTCAGGCTTACTCTTAGAGACACAATTTAAACATAAATGTCATAGGCTAGTGGTTTTCCTGCTTATCAAGGATTGCTCCTTAATTAAAATTAGAGTTCTCATTTTACACTGTGCTGACTTTAGCTCTCTCTCTTTTTTTTTTTTTTTGAGCAGTATTATTTGATAAAGTGAATAGAACTAAAACTTTTCTGTGTCATGAGCCAGAACATCAGTCTCTTGAAAGAGAGAGCAGATAGACACAAGTATTCTGATCACTGATGAAACCTAATGTACTAGGGGTAGGCAAAAGTAGAAAGATTATTTATCTTATCTAATATTTCTTATTGCTGTTGTTATTGGGGCCAGATCCGAAAGTGCTTAGTCTAAAATACCACTCAAGATCATTCAACTATATTTGTCAAGATCAAAATCTAAGAAGGCTCCAAAATTTGACCCTTGGCAGGGGTCCCTTGACAGCTTCACAGAACTCCCTGAAATGCATTCCTACACAAAACAGAAATACATGTCTCTGGCTCCAAGGAGCCAAAAGTCTAAGACCTGCTAACATTCACTAAATTCTTAACTTACAGCATATTAACAGTCCCACAAGTTTCATTGGGTTGTTTTTGGCACTCTGGCAAATCTTGCCTTATATATGGAGAGGTGAAATTAATATTGTGCAGCAACTTAACTGTGAGGGTCATGTCTGAGCATAGAGGTTTGGGTCATTTTTACAGGTTTGGCTGCTGCCCTTGATTATCTTTCATTTATCACTTTATTAAGAAACAAATAGAAAAAATGTCAAAATCTACATTGAAGGAAAGGTTCATGTCTTTCTTAAGACAGTTTTTTGTTTCACTTGCTGTAGTTGGAAAAAGGACATGAAGCACTAGAAATATTTCTATTTTAGGTGCAACACGTGGGAGATGTGATTAAGTCTGGCAAAAAAAGAAGAGAAAGGAAGTGGACAAAGTGACAGTTCAGGAAGAAAAGGTGTGATATTGGTACTTAGAGCACTCCTGGAAGTCTGTAAGAGAAAAAATGTGATCATGACCAAGTTTTCTTTTCTTTATTTTTTTAAAATATTTGTTACATTTATGAATAATGTAATGCTTTGGACTTGTGTGAGTGCATGTAAGGAGACAAATTGTAAGTTATGACTACATAAACACTTAAGTGAGAGTAAGAGCTCAAGAATTTCCATCTCACTCTGTGGCTTAAAGACTGTAGCTGTGAAGTATAAGTACTCACAGTGTGATATCTATACTGTCCTGTAAGAACCTCCTTGCTTAAGCATCCTCAAGGCAGGTTCTTCTGACCACCATCAGTGTTTTTACAGTGAATGACAAAAGGAAGCAGGTCAAACCAGGAGGTTGCCTGGGCTTTACATGAACCTCTCATCTGCTTCCATGCAGTGTGGCTGTCACAGAGGGAGAGCAGAGTTGTCTCTGCAGATGTTGGTGCTGCCAGCACATGTCTCACTGTAGCAACACACCCACCTGTGCAAGGATATGGTAGTGGACAGTACTCCTCTTCAGACACCCCATGGGATGTAGAGAACTGTGCTGCCTCATGTCAGAGACTGAAATAGTTCATGCCTTAGACATTATTATAGCAAAACTGTGTAAAGAAGCCATGACCACCACCCCTCCCTGGAGATGCCTGACTGGAACTTTGGACTGTAAATCAAACTGCTGAGATTAGATAAAGGGAACACTTGTTCATTCATCTCAGGTCTGAGGAGCAGTAAACAAGATTGTGCATCCACAAGAAAGCCAAACCCAGCAGCTGTGCTGGTCATCCCTGGCTAGGTTCAGTGTGGGGGAGCCCAAAGCCCACAGCTGAGAGCAGGTTTGCACAGATTTAACCCCCAGCTGGGGTGGGGGGAAAGGGGCTTTGAGTGTGGCATAACATCTGAACACCCATCCTCCCTGACTCAGCTGTGGAGCCCCCAACCCCAAGAGAGCTATGGGATATTCATGTGAGGGAAACTTGAGGAGGTGTCATAATCCACCAAAGTGGATTAAGTGTCATAATCCCCTTGAAGTGCCCCCCAGACTCATTCCTGAGGCCTAGCACCACAGGACTGCACGTGCTGTAAAGTGATGCAACAGATTCAGGGTCTGCTACAAGACTATGGCAAACCTAACCCCCCCAGGGGAGGTGCCTGGATTTTCCTACCTGGCCTGAGTGTATGTTAACTCATGGAATTCTATGCTTTTTGGCGGACCCTCACCACCAAGAAGACCTGCTGGAGAGGATCAACACAACACCGTTGGGATCCACAGACTGGTGATGTTTTCTTTCTCTGTCACTCTCTCTCTGTCCACCCACCTCTTCTTCTATTTCTTTCTCTTACCTTCTCTCTCTCTCTCATCTTTATTATCAAACAAAATCCATACTATTGACACTGGCATATGGTCTCATTTGCGCCTTAATTCAGGCAGAGGAATTTCTAAATAACCTTATAAAACCGAACCTTAACACTTCACCAGGAGCATCACAATGCCCAGGAGGACTGACTCCTTTGGGACAGTGTCATGGGGACATGCCTCTCTCCTTGGGTGTAAGCTGTGTTTGTCCTGATGGACTGGATCAGCCCTGATGTGTCGCTGTAGAGCCATTAATGAAAGACACACAGCCAGTGAGTTAAAGCAGCAAAGCAGCAGCAGCCGTCTTTGTTATTGTATTCCCCTTTATATATGGTAAGGATCCTTTAGGTGACAAACCACCCTCCAGGGTGATAGGCTGAAGCCTCACAACACCCAATTCCAAAACACACTTGGTCTGGAACCAAAACATTTCTGGAAAACAACAAGTGTCCAAGCATCATCTTCTTGTTTTGCATAGTTTGCATGAGAAAGAATTTCTCAAAAGTCTCTGTACAACCACAATGAGGTACTCCAGAATTGATCCAGCTTGCTTGTGTCCCACATTTTAAAGAAGCTGGATGAATTTTGGACTGAGGATTGTCACATAAATGCAAATTTACCTAGTAACTCTTTTCCTGCTGTTCAAGTAGAAGCGTAGAATTACTTGCTGCTGGGGTCACATGGAAGTGGACATCTGATGCTGTTCCACACCTTTGTAGGTCCTCCATACATACTCTGTTCCCCTTACCTCCCGTCCAGCTTAGCCTAACTTGCTGTCTCATTTCTGAATGACCATTCCCTCTGTCCCACAGTCTTTCATATAGACAAAGAGAAAAGCCAGGAGAGAAGGTGAGTTTTTTGTTTTCAGGACACCTTCCAGGCTGTACAGTTCCCACCACTCCTGGCTCATGTCTGTCTTTGCCCTGCCTTCACTTGTTTCCCACATTGCACCCTATGAACTGCAGAGGAAAGAGCACATACAACTCCCTGTGAGTGGCACAAACCTGGTGCCTTCAATACAAGGTCACTAAGGTCATGGGTCAGAGTGCACATCAAAATCACTCTTTAGAACAGCCTGGGATGCTGACTGTTCAAGCCACACAGGCAAGCCTATCCTTGTCTCTCTATTTGTGCTTTCAGTTTTGTCTCAGTTCCTTCCAATTCCCACAGGCAATGCCCACAACCCTTTGCCCACCTTTCATGTGGACCTGTTTCTGAACAGTCTGACTTTCTAGGGAGAACCAGACAGTAAGTCTAGTGACTCCATCAGGTGGGACCCTGTACCTTTCACAACAGGGAAGAGTATGAGGAACTAGTGTGTTTACATAAAGCTGGTTTGGCCTCTTCAGATCCTGACATGAGTCTTGAGAGAAGTAAGAAAGAACTGCCAGGGTTCAGAGAGTATATAAAGATAGGCTTTCCATAATCCCGGATGCTGGAATAGACTTGTTGCCCCACAGCTAGAACCAGCACAGAAAGAAACTAATACAAGAACGACATGTAGGAATCTGGGTTTAAACTATTTATTTCTGAACTATCTAATGCTATCTAGTCTATATTTCAGCCATTTCTTTGTCTAACAAGCTAAATAATCTGACAATTTTAAGAAATTGTGAGTCTTTGGAGTTTAAGGGTAATGATATTTTGAAAATGCTTACTACATCAAGGAGGTTCAAACTTATCACTTATCTGGGGTACAACTACATTATGCTACACACTACCTTGCAACAGTAACTGATTACTAGCTAAATTTCAGTTTGACATCCACTTAAGATAGTGCAAACTCTTTTGATGTGTCTTCTGTCTGTCCATTTTTTCCCCATATGCATGTGTCCTTCTGTTTGATGAAAGCATTGACTGGAATATCATGACGGTATAAACACTAATTCATTGGCATGTTCTCTGAGATTAATTTGCCCAGTTACCATGCTCTCACAAATCACAGAATAGGTCAAGTTGGAAGGGCCCACAGTGGGTCATCTGGTCCCATCTCCATACTCAAACAGGGTAATTCTTAAGCACATGGCACAGGATTATGTCCAGACAGTTCTTCAATATGTCCAGTGCAGGACACTCCACACATTCTCATGGCAATCTTTTCCAGTGTGTGGGCATGTGCACAGAAAGTTCTTCCTCATATTCAGGTGAAACATCCTGTGCATCAGCCTCTGTCCATTACCTCTTGTCCTATTGCTTGACACCACTGACAGGAGTCTAGTCCATCCTCTTGACACCCTCCTTTCAGATATTGATAAGGTTCCCTCTCAGTCATTTCTTCTCAAGTTTGAATAGGCCTAACTCCGCCTTTTCTTAGAAGAGAAATGCTCCAGTCCCTTAATCCTCTTTGTTGCCCTTCACTGGACTATCTCCATGAGCTCCATGTCTCTTTTGTGCTGAAGACCCCAGAACTGGACACAGCATTTCAGATGTGGTCCCACCTGAGTTGAATAAAGGGGCAGGATCACCTCCCTCAACCTGCTGCCAATGCTTTTCCTAATGCAGGAAAAGAATGCATTCCAGGATGCCATTGACCTTGGCCACAAGACATGGAAAACTGGCTAGCTCATGGAGAGCTTGTTGTCCACCAGGATCCCCAGGTCCATCTCCACAGAGCTGCTTTCCAGCAGGTCAGTCCCCAGCCTGTGCTGGTGCCCGGGGTTGATCCTCCCCTAATGCAGGACTCTGGATTTGCCTTTGCTTAATGTCAGAAGGTTCCTCTCTGCCCACCTCTCCAGCCTGTCCAGGTCCTTCTGAAGGGCTGCAGAGCCCTCTGTGGTATCAGCCACTCCTCCCAGCTTTGTGTCAGCAGTGAACTTGCTGAGGAGGCCACTACCCCTTCATCCAAGTAATTGGTGGGTAAGTTAAACAAGTTTGGGCCCAGTATTGAATCTTGGAGGACACCAAGTAGGGACAGGTCTGCAAACTGACCCTGTGCCACTGATTATGATCCTTTGGGATTGGCTATTGAGACAGTTCTCGAGCCACCTTACTGTTCATTCAGCTAGTTCATGCTTCTTATATGATCTATGCATACAATATTTATTCCAGTGGCTGTTACTTGAATGAGTTTAAGCTAATTTTTAGCCTTCAATTTCTGTTTTCTCTCTCTGAAATATGTTACTTTTTTTCCTCAACCTCTTGAAGATAATAATTAATATTTTAGGAACTAATTTGCCTTCTTCTGTTAGTGTTATATGGTCAACTTAGTTAGGCTCTAATAACTCCCTAGCTTAATTTTTTTAAATTTACTATATTCTCCCTTTTTCTGGATCAGGTTCCTACTCCAGATAGTTAGCATCACATAATAGTAAAAAAAATCTGATCGTAATTATGTTGCTTGTTACATATGAGGAAAAAAAAATCACTGAAAATTTCTAATTTCCCTGTGCGGTACATTATTTCTTCACATTGTTAGTTACTCAGTGAACCATCATTTTTATCTTAGTGTAGTCCATACTACAACATTGCCACCCATTGTTTTACTCTCGCCCACCCAGAGACATTTCACAAATCCCCATCTCATGTTTTCAGGACTGAGGAGAGCTTGTACTTTAACGTAAAAATCATGCCTCTCTGTTTAAAAACATGCAAACTCTAGAGCTAACCCACTGTTAAAATCCTGTGACTCGGCAGTGCTGATCATGCCGCAGTTTTCACAGTGTGTAAGTTGTATCTCTTCCAGTTTCTCCCTAGGTCTGGAAGGTGACATACAGAGGTTTCAAAACCTCTGCTTCTCTTCAGCTTAATTTATGACCCTGTTGTACATTTCCATTGAGCATGTCCAAAGAAGGGCAATAAAGCTGGTGAAGGGTTTGAAGCACAAATCATATGAGAACTGACTTAGGGAACAAGGATTGTTTAGTCTGGAGAGAAGGCTCACGTGGTACCTTATCACTCTCTACTACTATGTGAAAGGAGTTTGCTGCCTTCTCTCAAGTAGCAAACCAAAGAATGAAAGTAAAGGCCTCAATATGTGACAGGGAGGTTTGCATGGGATATTAGAAAAATATTCTTCACTGGAGGGGTAGTTGAGTATTGGAACAGACTGCACATGGGAGTGGCTGAGTTGCCATCCCTGGAGGCATTTAAAAAGACATATACATATGTTCTAAGGGACATGGTGTAGTATTGCATTTGACAGTGTTAGGTTAATGGTTAGTCTCAATGATAATGGACATTTTCCATCCTAAATGATTCTGTGATTCTTAAAAGCATTAAGCATTTTTCCTTGTCTTCATCTCTTTTCATCACAGGCAAACACACTCACACTCACTTTTGATTCATTGAAACTTTTACTACACTGTGCACTTTCAATAACTAGCTCAAGTTCAACTAGCTTGATTTCTAGTTAACCAGTTTAACTAAAAGACAAGCCAGCAGGACTTGAAGAGGCTTATATTTGACATTATGTGTCTTCAAGAAAGAACATATGTTATTCCCACTTTACTACTCAGTTGGATGGCAGTAGCTTGGTAATTTAAAAGATAAAAGAAAAGCTGTTTGACTTAACAGTACCATAAACTTAAAGATCCTTTGCACATATTTAGAATAAATTATGCATTTCCACATGACATCTGTTTGTTAAATAATTCAGTTAGTTTATTTTTCATGTAAATGTAGCTCTTTTTTTTCATTTTAATTTATGACATCTCCTAACAGGCAATGAAATGCATTAAGTATTTGGGCAGGGAATCTTGAGAGAAATCGTCTTTTGAAGGAATGAGGTAGAGAGAGCATGAGGAAGGAAACTTACAAATGCCAAATGCAATAGTAATATATTTAGTGTTATAGAAATGTGTCAGCATAGTACAAACAGTCGTAGATGAATGAGGTACATTAATCATACATTTAAGAGCTTGTTTACAAAGTTCTAGGCTGAAATATTGCATGATTTTTTTTTCTTTCCCTGACTACTTAACTGCTCTCCCCTGATGGTTGACAAAGCTGAAGGAGTTGAAGTAGCTTTTGTTCTGGACAAATGGGCACTTTGGTCTAACTTTGCATACCTTTAAGGAACCACTGATAGACATACAAGATGAAATGAAATAAGCTACCTTTGCAGTGATTTATTTTTTGTAGAAAAACTTAGGGCAATATTGAGTCAATCTTTTCCATGAGAGAAGAAATCAGCATTGTAAGGTTCAAGCAGTAAATAGAGGCACTGAAAGCCTCCTCTTTTGAGTGCAATGTTCTTCAGCAATGGCATCACATACACTGAACTGCTCACATGTGAGTTTTCTCTTACATGCCTGATCAGTGAATATACTTCCAGTCCAAGAGTATACTGAATCACAAGCTTCTCAAAGTCACATATTCAGCTCACTGCATCCAGTTAGATCTTATTTGATTCATTGAATGCTATTCTGAAGAAATCATGTGAAACTGAAATTAGAAATGGAAGTTTCTAAATGAGAAGTACTACAGACAAAGTCCAAAAAGCAAAGTCTGTATCCAGGTAACATTCAATAGTTACGAAATGCCAGTGTTGACCTGACATGTAAATTCTCTTCATTGCCCTATGTGCATTTTAGGGGAAATTAAAAGTAAAAAATAATTTTCAGCTCTAACAAAATCTACATGCTTCATTTAAAAAAAGAAAGTTTTTCTAACATAAATGTTTTAAAAGAAACCTCCGTAAGTTTCTAGGTCAATTGTTATTTTTTTTTCTGAAAGTACAATATTCTTGTAGTATCAAATCAAACCACAGTTAGCCTTAAATGTAAGTTACCATCAGTAATTTATGTGCATTTTTCAAAGCAGAAATTCATTCAGATATTATTGTCTTTGAGTTTATAACGACCTGTATCTTTTTGTGATATTTGTGTATTTCTTTTAGTAATTGGCTCTCACTAAAAGCATTTTTTCCTCTTGTTTTTGCTTTGGAGGGTAATATAAAGTAGTTGAGTAAGAGGAAAGGATTCCTGGAGACAATTTCCTAAGAAACAGAGTCTGAATACTACCAGCCTCACTGACTATTATCCTTTGTTTCCTGCATCCATGACTGAATGGGCATCCTTATGCTTATATATTCACAAGGACTCAAGAGATGATGCCGAAAGATCTGTAAACCTTAAAAACCTTGTGCATGTAGGAGGTACTCCAACAAGGATATTTCTATACAGCCTTAATCAAACCAGGTACAAAGAGGGCTGTTGGGACTGTCCACGGAGTAAAGGGTTTCTCATGCATGAACAGGAAAGTGCTGTGCTCTCTCTGCCCACACCAAGGGCGCATCAAGATGAAGCTAGCAGTGCTGGCAAGGACTGTAACAATCTAAAAAGGGTCAGTGCTCCAAAAACTTTGTTCAGTGCCTGTGTTCTGCAGGAGACCAGCCCAGTAGAGGAAAGGGTCTCTAGTATTACTTGGCAGGAGGCATGGACAGATCTGGCAGTGCTGAACCACATGGAAAATGGGGCAAGGAGGAAGGTGTTTGGGGCCAGTGTTGTTTAGAGAAAGAGGGGAAAAACATGCTGAGGAGTCAATAAAGCTTCTCTATTACTTTTTCTAATATTCTCCTACTTTAATTTATAAAAACAAACCTGTGAAGTGTAGCATTTCTGTTCACTGATTGGCGATCAAAATTTTCACAGGGTCTGGAAGTCTTGCAAGTACCCTACCTTCAAACAGTCTGTCCAGAGCTTTTTTCTGTATAGCTTTAGGCTGATTTTTTTACTGGGAATTGCTCTTTAAAGACAAGCAAGCAATTCCTCCTCCCTCCCTCAAACTGTCTTTATATGATCAAATAAGCACTGATAACAAGAATGACCCACTGCAGATTTTCTTGTGCTTTCATTGATATTAATTAATTCATGCTACTGTGTTTGATTTAGGATGAAGCATTGCTGTCGCAGTAATGACACGAAGGAAGGAAGAAGACAAGGAACACCTGTTAAGAGACTAAGGAGCAACTGCCGGAGAAACTTCGAGCAACTGCCAGGCAAGACCCGCCCTGTTTATTATATAAGCATTTTAGAAATCACTGTCCATTGGAGGAAAGAGCTTGTCCTCCCTCAATCACAGTGGTCAAAGGAAACGTCCATCAAACTTCTGTGCCTAGGAGAAAGGAATGTAAACAAAAAGATATTGTTACAATAACATGGCTATGTTTACATAGAAGAATGTGAGAAACTAGCTACAGAAGAATAACATCCAGAACTGCAAAAGTCAGGGCAACACATTGCCAGTTAAGAAAAATTGGTAACCAGGGTGCTAGATGTGAATTTTGAAATGTATATATTAAGAATGGTAAGGAGAACAAATACACACATCAACACATTTCTGTTCATGTCTCACTCTCTCTGTCTGTTACTGTGCAGCATGAAAATGAGTTTTAAATAGATTATTAGTAACTGCTATTTATTCCAGACCATGCAACGGGAAAGAAATTAAGTTCAAAGACATGCTAATTAACTCAAAAGTGCACAGACTACCTGGAGTGACATCAATTCAAAGTAATTTTTACCTGGTTCTTTACTGTAGTCAGAGCTGTAATCAGTTGATTTTAGCACAGGTTTATATCCAAAACAATGAATACTTTGATCCAGCAATACGTGAAAGACCAAAGATTCATATGTATCACTGGACTTAACTAGGATCTAGCATAATGCATTTGCTGCATTTTTCTTTTGAAAATCTATAGCACCTAACTGACTTCAGCTCCTGGGTTCAAAGAATGAAAAATCACCCTTTGACTGGGTACTTTTCTTAAAATATATTGAAAAGATACTTACCAAAAATATATCTTTCTAGTAGTTTTATGACTTCATCAGTCTGTTTCTGATAAAGATTCCTTTCTTTGTTTTACATTTCTTCAACTTAAAAGTTTTTTGTCAAAGGTGTCAGCCCATTCTTACTTTTCACTCTCTCATTTTATTTCAAACATAAGCTGTTAATGTTGTGCAGAATGCACACTGGTTCTGTCTTAATTTTGTTGTAAGTTTGATCCATGTATAAGCTAGGACTGAAAACATCATGCCACTTCCAGTCTTGCAGCAAGGCTTTAATCACAGCTCAGTTCTCTGTCATGAGAAAGATTGGAAGAAATTCTACAGATCTCTTTGTCCGACCCTGCTTTGTTTCTGAAGTATTTCTGCAACACTGATTAGGTTAAAACCATAAAAAGAAATTATTCTGTCTAGCTGGTTCATGGAGATTTTTTAATGATATGTGTTCATCCACATAAGGCTTAAACTGGGAGAGTAGGTCTGGAAAGCACAATTGGAAGCTGCAAAGAAATTTTGATAATCTACCTGAGCTAGGTAATAGTAGCAGGAAGGAACCTGAACTTCAAAGCTGGGCCTGTGGCACCTGGGAATATGCTTTGATTGCCAGACTGTGGCACAGTCAGTCTGTCCGAGGTTGGGGGATGTCTTGGAATTTTTTCTCCATCACTGTTACTAAGTAACAAATAGGCAGATGATTTAGGGCTATCAGCTCTTTTGTGAGAGACAAAGAGTGTGCTTGGGCGGGGACAGGTAAGGGAAGAGCCGAGCCGGCCGGGAGGACAAGCACTCACTCTCGTCGGACAAGGGGAGAGGAGAGGCTGCTCTCTTGCTTTTTGGCTGCCACCAGAGGAAATCCAACTGTGCCCTGCTTTCTTTCAACTTTTTTCGCTACTGGAAAAGGGCACGTTTCCCCAGGCTGCATTTTCTCGCAGCAGTTACCGGGAGAGTCCGGTGCCTTTTCTGCCTGCTCCCCTCTGCCGCCTGTTTCCCCCCCCTCCCCCCCCTTGCCGCACGAGACTGCAGCGTTTGCTGGAGAGTCCGGTTGCCTCTGCCGCCNTGCCCTGCCGCCCTGTTTTTGCCGCTCTGAGCTGCCTGGCTGCTCTTCAGCTTGTCCGCCATTGCCAGCTGCCTGAGGCTGACCTGACCCTGCGCCACAGCACCACCTGCAGCTGCTCGGGAGTCATCGCAACCGCCCTGCCCAACCGGGAGTTCAACAGCGCCCCCTGCTGTTTGTTTTTCTACTGTGATTACACCGCACGGGAAACTTATTTGCTATTAGTTCCTGGTTCTATTTATGGTTGTTATTATTGTTATTACTTGTTTATAAATACTAGTAAAGAACTGTAATTCCTTTTCCCATATCTTTGCCTGAGAGCCCTTGATTTCAAAATTAAATAATTCACGTTCCCTGTCCTAAGGGAGGGTTCAACCTCTCTTAGCAGACGCCTGTCTTTCAAAACCGAGACATAGTCCTACTCCCTTTTTGCTTTTATTTTTAGATAAGTGAAAGACTTTAAACTTTTGTAGACTGGCAATCCAGTCCTACACATAATGTGAGAAATACCTTGTGTGATCTGACTTATATATCCAAGTGCCTATGCGGAGGTCTCATGACAGGACCAGAGACACTGCTTGCAGAAAGATTGTTTTATGGCCTCTGAGTAAATCTTTCCTTACATAAATGACCATGAGCTCAGTTGAGCTTTTCCCCTGGAATTCCCTTCTATGTAAGTCAGAGTCAGTTTTTTTAAACTCTTCTCAAGGTTCACAATAAACTTTCAAGAAAGCGACTACACCTACACTGATCTCCAGGATAACTTTGGCCAACAAATTAATGTGAAACATGTTTAGAGGAGAAGCAAATTCTGCAGTGCAACAGTTGGTCCAATGCCTATTGTTGCCAGAGTGCTAAGAGGTGTACCTATCCTTAAGGTTTTTTATGCACTAGATATCCAACTTTTTAATCATTTTACATATAACATACCACTTACAAGTTTGTTTCATTAACTAAAATGAAAGACATTCATATTCTCCTAGTTAATTGAATAGATCTGTTGAAAGTTATGATAATCAGGAAACAGAGCATGTCTACTACTACTGTAGTACTGTAGTACTGTACAAAGTACAAATTTATTACAGAATGAAAAGATACATGCAGTATTTTTCAGAAGATTTAGATTTAATTTCCTTGTAACTGTAGTGCAGGAGTGAGAGGGCTAGGCTTTCCAGTCATTCCCAGCTCAACAGCTCGTGTTCAAAGACCACAAAGGTCAGTGGGCACCTTCTGGTTTGCTACAAAAACCCTTTGGGTTAAAGTGTCAGCCACATGAGAAAGGCACACGTTAACTTGAGAAGGAACCTCTCTCCCCAGATCAAAATAGTTTTACAAGATGTTAAAAGATGGTTTACATTTATGTAGAATCTTTACGTTGTCTTCTGCAGGAAACAATGTAAGTCAGATTAACGCTTAAAATTAGGGTTTTAGAAAAAGAAATGGACATGGCTGTAAAAGTGTTGACCACGAGGACTGCTAGTGCTGACTGAAGCACTGTTTTCTTTTGGGCGGAGGGCTGGAGCATGGAGGGGTGGGCACCCAGCAGCATAGCTCCCTTCCCCGTTGATAGCTTGGTATGCCACACTGCTGGCCTCAGAGAGAGAAGAAAAATTACCTTTAGAGGAAAGATTTAATTATAGCCATATTCCATATCTACTAAAGAAAAGAAGGTTGTACGCTGATTAAAACAAGGAACAGTGTTCAACAGCAGGAAAGGGGAGTTCAGCCAACTGTCTGACTGTACAATATTGGAAAACTACTGCGGGAAATTCCATCTAGACTGGGATACACAGCGATAAGGACAATAACTGCAGGATGAGAGAAGGTATCTGTAAAAGGACACTATATTGCCATGCTGGATGGACAGTGCACATCTAGTTATAAACTTGCTTTTGTTATTCCTTTTTTATTTTTGTCTGACTTTAGTCTCACTGCCTTTCCCCATATTATCCATCTGTATTCATACTTGTCAATATCCACTGAAATCTTTCACCTGCTACCTACAAATTACCAGACTTTTCCTTTCAGACAGTTCACAGACCAATAATTCCAAAGGACTGCTCAGTATATTCAGCAAAAACCAGTATTAAATTCCTATCAGCAAGTTTAAGCCACCTGAGTACCCACACAGAATTCCAGAGTAATCCAAGTGAAAGCTAATTAGATTAGTCTAACTAGAACTAGTTAAAAACTTCAACCAAAATTGAGTTGCACAGAAAGTCTTTTCTTTTTTTTTAATATAACATTATTCATTATTTGATGTTCTTCTCTTTTTCTCCTCATTTGTGTGAAAAAAGGGGAAAACCAGAAGGTATGCAGTACAAGATGTATGCATGGCAACCTCCCAAGTCAGATAAAAATGTGTTTGACAACAAACAATTTTTTGTTAGTCAGTTTTCACTGAAAACTGCAAGTGTCTCTGTAAACATAAACAAACAGGAAATTTTTTTACACTGAGGTTTCAGCTTGAAAAAAAAATAAAAAGGGTTAAAAGCAAGACAGCATTCCTTTGCCCCAGCAAGATTGTAGCCTTATACAGCTTGGGAGGCTGAGAGTTTCTGAGAAACACAGAGGTGGACTAGACATGGAACAGTTTGTTACTGTCCAATCTCACCTGGACCATTGCCTGCAGCTCCATGGTCTTCAACACTGGAATGACATTGAGCTATTGGAGTGGGTCCAAGGGACGGACATGAAGATAACTGGAGGGATGGAACACCTCTCTTATGAGGAAAGGTTGAGAGAGAAGGGTCTGTGCAGCCTGGAGAAGTCTCCAGGAAGATCTTAATACAGCCTCCTAGTGCTTAAAAGGGTTTACAAGAAAGATGGGGACAGGATCCTAGTGATAGGACAAAGAGTAACAATTTTAAGCAGAAGGAGGGTCAGTTTATACTAGATACAAGGAACAAGTTGTTACAATGACGATGCTGGCACAGGTTGCCCGGAGAGGTAGTGGATGCTCCATCCATGGAAACATTCAGGTTAGGTTGGATGGGACTCTGAGCAACCTAGTCTAGTGGAAGGTATCCCTACTCATTGTTGGGGTGTTGGATTGGATGTCTTTTAAAGGTTCCTTCCAACCCAAGCTATTCTGTGATTCTTTGATTCTTTATTAAACCTATAGAAAACCTAACACACTGTAAAGTGGTAGTGTGCATCCAGCACTACTGTCCCAGATACAGTGCTGCCAGCTCGCCCTGTCACACATCAGATGCCTCAAAGTGAAATCTTCACCCTCTCCCTCCATTTGTTGGATGAAAAGCAGATTTCTGTGACAATCCTGCAGCTATGTCAAAAACCTGGTCTCCACTTGCACACAAGTTGGCCAGGATACGGAGAAAAGCAAATTTCAAGAAGAGATACTCCTGCAGAGATGTTTTCCACATATCCTGCACACAGGTATTGGCTAATCCTTCTGCTGCAATCTAAACAAATCCTGACTGTGCTGCACCACAGAGCCTCAGCAGATAACAAAGATATTTTAGCCTTACTCCTGTTGTACCACAGGAACCCTGCAAGCCTTTTTTGGGGGGCCCAGAATGGGAACCTCTGCAGAGCTGGGCAGCCTGTGTCTGTCTGAGTTGTCACACTGGGGCTGTCTGTCTCAAGGACCACAGGACAAGGTTTTCCTACCTTCAAGGTAAAGGATTTGCTCCCCTCTTCTCTTGCAAGCCCCCTGTGTGAACTGTCAGTCAAGGTGAGTTAGTAAGACTGTCCATATCTCCACAGATGTTGAAATAAGCATTCATTTTTGCAAAACAATAAAGTCTGGCTTGAGAGGTGCTAACAACTCCATCGATTCAATTTGAATCAGATTAAATATTCAATATTTCAATAAGATCTGAAAAGGCCCTTTTTCAAGGGTTTTTAAATTTCCAAAGCAAGTCATAGATGGAGGTGTTGCACTGACTGCAAGCTGCCCGGTGGCCCGGCAGGCAACAAGTTCTGATGCCCCGGCAGCGTGGCAATCAGAGTCCTGTCAGCAGCTGTCGGTGCTGCCTGCAATTAGCTCAGTTCAAAGGCTGCTGGCAAGGTGTTGGTAGGCAACAGGCGAGGGTAAAGGAAGAAAGAAGGACTCTTTCCTTGTCTGTAATCCCGACTTTATTCCAGCCCCGAGGGGCAGAGTTCCAATCGGAAGGGGGGAACAAAGGAGAAGAGCCCTGGGGAGCAGTTACAGCCCCCTTTTGAAACGGAGGCAGAGAAAGGGAGGAACAAAGGGATAAACCAGTAAGGGAATGACGAGGGGTGATACGGAACAAATCACAGAGGGTTAGGGGAGGAACATATTTGAATCAACCAATGGGGAACCTAACTGAACAGAACTTTCCAGAGCTCAATACATAAGAAATGAAACACATGAATAAACATAGAAGTCTAAACCAATAGCATTACGGGAACAGAGAGGTTTCTAGAAGGAGAGGCGGAGATGCTGCTAAATGGACACCCATTGGGGAGTAGCCTTAAACCTTGGTCTTGCCCTCGGATCCACCCTCAGGGTTGGAGTCCTGGCTGGGGAAATCCACCAAGTGGATGTTACTCAGCTCCAAGGTGGGCTGGGTCACTGCAACGTGAAGGAAACTAGTGAAAGACAGTGGCTCTACTTCTGAATCCACCTCAAATGTGCTATTTGGCAATCAAGAAATAGATATTTTTTTAATCCTTCTAGGTTTGTTTATTTATTTAGCACTGCCTTCCACTCCAGTTGCAATTTTGGCAGAAAGCCTGCAATTATTGTAGGAGAAGATGGAAGAGAGTATAACTTCAATTTTTTGCCTGATATACTTATCAAATTATCAATTTCTCAGACTGCTAAACATTTTTTAAATTAATGTACTTTCTAATCACAGACAATGTTTACAAACAGAAGAAAATTAATGTTTTTAAAGGTTAAATGCACAGTTTTTCACTTTAAATTTTTTATAAATTCACTTCAACCAGTTTTCTATTGATTTTTGTCTTTATTACCTTATAATAGGAAATACTTCATATTTGTGGACCATGCTAATAATTTGCATGACAAGAGGAGAATTCAAATAAAAGAGATCCACGTTGATAAGAGCTATAAAGCTGATGATGCGAACAGAACAATGGTGGCATTGAAATCTTTTCAATGAAAATTAAAAGAATGGGTAATATTACATGGATTTTATGAAGAAGTGAATTTGGGTGTCTGATTTGCAAAATTGCTACAAAAATCATAAATATGTCTATACCTATAGAAACGTGTGCATGTTCATGCAGACACAGGGTTATGTACGTTGCATGTTTCAGTGTCCTGTGAAACATTCATTAATCATGTCCCTCAATTTGTGTCAGCTGTACTCTGCACACTCCACAAAGACTGTCTCTAATGGCTAAATCATTAAGCAGCTCCTATTAGACAACTGTCTCTCAGCAGAGATTGATATCTATTAAAAAAAATAAAATAGACATCCTCATTTTCCTCCTTCTCTCCTTCCCCTCACAGCTGCCTGAGAAGTAGTATATGAGCAATCCTCCCTCTTGGATAACAAAACTATGTATGGTGTGATTCACTGGCAGTATTCCAGGTAGTAAGAAACTATATAATAACGATTTTATATTGCAGGTATATATACACACTTAATTTGATACTTATGTTAAATAGACATGTATTACATACATGAGAGGCACTTTAAGTTATTCTGAAAGCTTTGAAATCTCTGACTTTCTGTGTCTTTTTTTTCTTTTGAGCTCGACTGAGGGTAATTAAATGCAGTTGCTTAAAAGTAGAAGGGAAAAATAGACACATAAGATAACATTTTTCAAAGTCCTTGTTTAAATGCCCAAAATACTACCAAAGGTACTTTCCATATGTGTTAGACACAGGAATAAAAGCCATTATAATGTGATTATGCATTGCTCCTGTTTTGAAAATGCTTTCTTAACTACTTCCTCCTCAGCAAAGCCTTAAAGTACATCCATCTCCTCCATACTCTGGTGTTCAACGGCCCTACAACCTTTAATGCACTTACCTTCAGAATACACCCTGTGAGAAAGAGAAGTACTACTATCCCTCTAGTGGAGGTGGCAATCTTAGACACAAAGTGTAATCTGGGCTGCCTGAAGCCACATAGGAAAATTGTGGTGTAATCCAGACATGAATTCAGGGCTTCCAGTCCAAATTGTTATCCTGAGGCATCTTTCATGACTTTTTTTAATGATTTGCACACAGCTGCTTTTGCAGAAGGAAGTCATTGCACTGTGGGAGCTTTTCAGGTAGAAAATTACAGCTTTGGTAGTATTTTTGGTGAATTTTGTCAAATTTGTGGACTCAAACTACAATTGTCTTCCATTTGCCAAAGGCATTGAATCCTATTAATTTTCAATGCAATTCTGAATGATGATAAGTGCAAAAACATCATAGTTCTTCCTGAGCAGAATGGCCCTATTTGTTTGATGCTGGATGCAACAGCAGCGTCCATTTCCCGTGTCACCCTGGCTATATTTATATGTTTGTCAGCTTTGTTGAGCTACAGAAAGAGATATAAAGGGCAGATTTCAAAAGCTTTGCAATGCCTAAGTCTTTGAAAGCACTTAGGCATCCGGTGTTCTTTAAGAAAGTCAGGGAACCTAAACATCTAGAATCTCAGTTAGAAAAGAAGATAAATACCTAGTATGTAGGACTTACCAAAATCTGCAACCAGCTTTTACTTTTGCAAAAGGGACTTAAACCCCTCAGCCATCAACATGCAGCAGCATGCAGCTGAGAGTTGCTGCCAGTTTCCACTGTGGCTTTTTTTGCTCTGTGCCACTGGTGCTTGAAGGTAACTTGTTCTTCATCGTTGATTTTCTTGTCTAAAAATAGATCTATTAATACAGAAATAATGATACAATCTCAGTTTTGCAAACCGAGAGTAGTGTCAGATGAGGCAAAGGCTGAAGGTTAAATGCTTTTAAGATTTGTAAATCCCAAACGTAACTTTCTAGCATTGTGTGCTGGCATTCCTGGACACCTTTCACACTTTCTTTATAGGTGATGAGAAAGATTCTGCCCATTTTCTCCATTATTCCAGTACAGGTGAAGCTCTCAAAATTGAGAATACATGACTATATGTCAGAAAGACGAACTCAAAAGGCTAATAAAGACATTTCTGCCTATAATTGAAGAAGAGCTTTGCAACTTATTTTCTTTGCTTTCTTTCCCAACAGCAACGACAACAACAACAACAAAATCACATGACCTTCTTTTCTCCTAAATTTTTAAGAACAATGAGCAAGCCTTTAAACATGTCCATGACATTCACAGCTTCAGAATCCTTCACTGTAGGTCCTTCAGTGTAGGACCATTGGTTAAAACATCAATTCCAAAGAAGCCGCTTCCTTGTCCAGGGAACTGTGTGGAGAGACCTTCACTTTATTCCAGCCAATGCAAGCTCCACAAAGGATTCCTAGGGTAGATTTATATAAACTCCAGTTCAATGTGTATTACAAAAAGAAATACTATTTCAGAGAATTACTCTTAATCTAAATGTTTCTGTGCTGTTTGTATTAATGAAGAAACATGGGGGGATGGGGAAAAGAATAGGATAAATCTTGACATCTCACCAATATTTAATAGATAAATTCAAAAAAGTATAGGATGAAATAATAGCTTCTCTGGAAAGATGTTCCTGTGTATGCATAAATGAAATATGGCAACCTGTGACCTTATTATACATGAAGCACAGGGGCATAAGCATAAATGTGCATGCCAGAAGAAAAAAGAAGAGAAAATTTACAGTCTTTACTGTCATTTGAAGTAATTGTTCCTGAATCAATACTCTCAATTGGCACTGAAGGCATTGCCTGAGTAGCTGTCTTACTTAGCAGCTCCACCTCCTACAGCCATGAAGCATGCACAGACATTCATTGTTTGGAATAACAAGCAAGGAAGATGACTGTGCTGTAGATCAGGATAAAAATACCACCTGATGGATTGTGATACTAAACAAAGGTAGTATGATGGAATTACTGCTTTACTTAGGATTTTTTTTGTTTGTTTTGTTCTGGTTTTTTTTTTACTGCTACTCGTAATTATACCAGAGACACATACACAAAAAAAAAAAAAGAAAAAAACAGAAAAAAAAGCACAAAAAAATGTAGTAGAAACAATAATGCTAGCATGAACTCAGTTCTGCAGACACAAAGCAAATGTCTTCTTTTATCCTGCAGCCACAGGCAACCTGTATTAAAATACTTTGAGACTAGATCCAGGGTTTCAATGTCACACTGATTATCAGCAAGTCCCTTCTGTTTCAACCTGACTTGTGAATATATTGCTCTCTGTGTCTCTCTTCCTCTCTCTCTGTTTCCTGAACTTAGATTGTTATATCTCTGAAATGATCTCTCACATATTTGTTGAATAAAGATTAAAGAACAAGAATACAGGGAGTTGAGAGATGTGTTATAGACCAGCAGTGGTTAGGCAAGTAACCATTAAGACAAAAGTAAAAGAAGGCAAGAGAATACAATTTACCAAGGTGAGCTCTACCAAAAGTGGCATGCAGGAGAGGCCAAGACATCAGCTACAGCTCTACAAAGGTTTCTAATCAGAAGACTGACAGCCTTCACAATGGGCTCTCATAGTGGGATGTCAGTCAGGCCCTCATATCTGAAGTGATTAAATACCTGTGCCTGTCCCCAGCCTTTTGCAAATGGACCAAGGGAGGGCCTTGGTAGCACTTTCATTTCAAACATCTCTGATATTTACTGCCACAGCATGAGAGTCCAATTTGTCAATGACTTAGAATCTATTTATAAAAGTACACACCTGTGTCTTTATTTTTACTCACATGGTAATCAGTTTTGTAGGCAAAGCTATACATCTCTTTGTTATGTGCATACAATTTTTAATTACAATATTGTCTTCTTGCTTTTCCAAACAAACCTCATTTTTCACATTTTAAGAGCATACCATGAACTGGCAATATTTGATAACCTGGCTTCAAAATCACAAATATATTTCACTCATCTTAAAAGACCCAACGAGCATAGAGAGATATTTCTTTGTTTCTCAGCAACAGAACACTGAAATCTTGCAGCTGTAATGTCAGCGTTGCTATAGTCATGCAAATCACACACATGTTCTTTAGTGAGTGAGATGTGAAAAGCACTAAGGAAAAGGTGCATTTGTCTCCTGTTGTGATATCCAGAGTTTCTTGCTGGTGTCTAGAGTGTCTTGATATACTGCAGAAAATCATTGGCAGGGTGGATTAAATGCTAGGAAAATAAATAGGGTATACTTTAGCTGATATTAATTGTCCCTGTGGGCTGCTGCTCTGCTTTTATTTACCTGATGCTAGAAAGACTGACTGCAAGACCAGAATTGGGAAAAAAAGATGGAATATAACCACATGAAAACATGGTCCTAGAAATAATAATCACAATTCTCAGTCTCATTTTACACTTTATACAGAAATATCCTAGATACCCGTATATCGTATCAATAATCTTTGGTGTTTTAGCCTAAAAGGATTTTCTTTCTACATGGGTTGCCCTTTCTTTTGGCTTGAATTTGTACCCCGTTGCTGCCAGAGGTCACTGAGCCTAAAGTGGTGATGGAGGCTTCACATTTTATTTTCAATAGCACAGCCATGGCAGACCCTGCTTTGGGTTGGGGCTGATGTGAAGGAGAATATGTAAATTTTGATATGCAGTGTTGCAGTCTGCTTACATTATAGTGAGATTATAGAAGAATAATTTTGTGTTGATGGGGAATTGCATTAATAAATCTGGCAGCCTAGCAATTTCTGCATCATAACACCCTGGGTATTGTGGCTCCTGAGTAGAGTTAGGCTGGGAAGGGACAGTAAAGAAGACTTAGGCTTTCTCCAGGGTAGAAGCATATGTGTCTGATGTTTTGAGAAGTGTTAGATTGCCTCTTGCTGCTGCTGCCTAGGAGGGCTTATTTTATGGAAATGGTTCCTATGGCTTCCTTCAGTTTTCATGTTTTAAGTAGGACAGTGGCTTGGCAGCTGGGGGTGTTGAGTATAATTTTTGTCTTTTATCACAGCAGATGAGCAATTATCTGCTGAGCCTAAACGTGGGGCAGAGCTGACCTAAGCAAGTCTTAAACTACCACGCAGTCCACGATCAGGGAAGCTAGTGGCCAGTAGAGCAGAGAATAAAAAAATAAATAGAGCAATTTGCTGAGGACTCTCTTGATCCTATCTTGGGAAGAAAGAACAATTCAGAATCAAAGCAGAAACACATTTCACAGGTATATAGGGCAGAGAAAACCCATCCCAGAAAGATGTTGTGTTTAAGTCCAGCTAAACAAAACCTATTCATACTATCATGAATAAATTTAACCTTGAAACAAGAAGATTTTCAACCTGTAAAGTGCAGGTCTGAGACTGCCTTCTCAGAAGCATAGTGCAAGGAGGAAGGGAGAGCAGAAGGGAA
Organism: Climacteris rufus; assembly: GCA_013398175.1. NCBI lineage: Eukaryota > Metazoa > Chordata > Aves > Passeriformes > Climacteridae > Climacteris > Climacteris rufus. The sequence continues at coordinate 57,497 of VZRZ01002543.1, forward strand.
CTACTTATAAAATGGCTGATCACTTTATGTAAAGGATTAAAACGCAGTTTCCTCTAGTAGCTGGGAAAAGAACTTGCTAGCTCTGCTCAGCCCTGCCATTTCTGTGGTTTTAATATTTCCTAGATTAAAAAATGCCTAATTGTGCTTCTATACCAAGGAAGAGCCCCTGCCAGCTGCAGTTGGTGTATGACTCTTTCACACCAAATCTTAAATCTAATTTTCTTTGAATACTTTTTGTTGTTCCTATGAGTGTAAAAAATTGAAGTGTTAATAGTGCTTTCCCTATAAAAAAGAGGAAAATTCTTACCTTCCTGCTTGGTACATTTTTCACAGTGTTTCTTCACGGCCACCTCTGGTATCAGACAGCTCAGTGTGGATCATGTGGACTGTGCCATGTTCTCAGGTTTTATTATTTTATTATCTGTGCTCACATCTGTACATTTTCAAAGAGCAATCCCATTGTATTGAATAACAGCACACCCAGGGTAGACGCTGCTGTGTTTGTACCTCATCTTTGCTGGTGTCTGATCCCAACCACTGCTGTATTTTGGCACAATGCCAAGGGCCAAGCCTGGTTCTGTACATCCTTTGGGATGGAAACGGATGATTTATCTTAAAAATTACCTTATGCACAGTGCTGACACTCGTGGGTTGCCACCTCCATCCTCACAGAAGGCAGTTTCCCAACTGCATTTAAAGAAAGTTGCTGTGTTTCACCAAATGGAATGCCCCTAAAATTAAGAGACACTGTGACAAAAGTCTATAAATTAGGAGGATGACTCATACTCCTCTTCCATAACAGAAGGAAAAGAATGTCTCCAGGTGATTGTACACAAGTTTACTGTGCAGAACTATACAAAAAGGGAAAAAAATAAGCATATGGAGTAAAGCAAAGTATTTCTTTTACAGCATTGTAGCGTGACCATAAATTAGAAAATGCAGACTTGCATTTGATTCACTAAGGATTTTTTCCATCTCTGTTAGACTTTAACTTGACTGCCTAGCAATTGCAGATGACATGAAGATCATAACAATAGAACAAAACTGATGAATGAAGAATGTTCTTTTTAAACTTATTAAAATCATCATAATACTGATGATCAATAACTACTGCAATAATAACAATGAAATAAGGGTTGGTGTTAACAGTAAAGCAATAACAATCCCTTCTTTATTTTACATGGGCTCACCTGAAAAGGAATAATGGAAAATTGCACAAACACATAAAAATGCATACGCCATCAGAAATTCTTATTAGAGGCTCAGTTGCTAACTCATTTTTTTAATATTTCACTATATGATTCTTCTTTTCGTGTGACAGGTTTTGATGGTTTGTAACTGGTGGTTTTCCAAAGCCACAAAACTGAAATTTGGAAAATGAAAAAATTATTTAAGCACTTTGGAAAGCTAGAACAATTAAAAACATCTAGTTCAATCTTCACTAAAAATGAGTAAATAAATTATTGCTACCCAGATACCTTTTTCTTAAATAATTAACATGAAAATATGAACATTTGACCCTGCCTACATGTGACAGGTTTGACAGTCATAGTTTATTTATGTTTTGTGAACAGTTACCAGACCTTTACAATTATAATCTTTCCTGATTTTGTTCTACTGGTTTTGCAGGGTTGAAAGGCAGTCTGAGCAGTTTAAGTAGGCTTTATTTCTACGGCTTTATGCAACAGGATGGAGACAACTAGCAAACCTGACAAGTGCATTCTGAAGTGGGTGGGTAACATCCAGAGTAAAGAAGAACTTAAAGGCATGAGAAGCTGAGAAAACTGACCTGTCTCTGATGGAAGGGAGATACTTCCCCAGTATTGGGAAGGACTATCTTTCTTTAGCCAAGAAGACCGTTTGTGTGGAGGAGAAGTGGTAGGTGCCACCTTCTTCTGAAAAGGCAGAGAGTGTGGGGGACATCCACATGATCACTAAAAAAAGGGTCCCTTTTCAAATCCAGAAATAAATATTAGATTCAACAAATCCCTCAAATATTACACCATCATGAAATACTAAAAGAATACTGAAACCACAGTCTCCGCTTGTGCTTATTTTGTTCATCTCAGCAGAGAACTATTTGTTTTTTATTATTGTCTCGGTTTTGAAAGACAGGTGTCTGTTAAGAGAGGTTGAACCCTCCCTTAAGACAGAGAACGTGATTTTTTCCCCTCCCTCCGAATTATTTAATTTTGAAATCAAGGGCTCTCAGGCAAAGATACAGGAAAAGGAATTACAGTTCTTTACTAATATTTATGAACAAGTAATAACAACAATAATAACCATAAATAGAACTAGGAATTAATAAAAATAACTTTTTTAAATGGTGTAGTCACGATAGAAAGAAAAAACAAACAGCAGGAGGCGCTGCTGAACTCCGCTGGGCAGGGCGGTTGCGGTGACTCCCGAGCGGCTGCAGGTGGTGCTGTGATGCAGGGTCAGGTCAGCCCCAGGCAGCTCACCGGAGAAGCGAAGAGAGCAGCCAGGCACCTCAGGGCGGCAACAGCAGGGC
>VZRZ01002543.1:60094-100862 GCA_013398175.1 Climacteris rufus
TCTCCAGCAAAACACCGCAGCCTCCCGCGGCAAGGGAGGGAGAGGGCAGCAGGCGGCAGAGGGGGAAGCAGACAGCAAAAGGGGCAGCCGAACTCTCTCAGTAACTGCTGCGAGAAAACGCAGCCCGGGAAAACGTGCTCCCTCCCGGTAATGAAAAAAAAGGTCAAATTAGAAGCTCACCCCCACCCGGAGAATGAAAACAGGACACAGCTGAATCTTCCTCCGGTTGCAGCCCCAAAAACCAGAGAGCAGCCTCCTTTTCTCCTCACCCGACGAGAGAGAGAGTGAGCCTTCTCCTCCCGGCCGGCTCGGCTCCCCCCTTCCCCGTCCCCACCCAAGCCTACTTCTTTTGTCTTTCACAAAGGAGCTGATGGCCTTAATTGTCCGCCTATTTGTTACCCGGTGACAGTGATGGGAGAAAATTCCAAGACAACCCCCCAACCTCTGACAATTATGTATATAGGCATCAAATGCTAAAGAAACAAAATAAAGTCTACAGAAAAATAACATATTAAAGCTATGGATTCTTGAGGTGGAAGGTACATTTAGATTTTGGTAGCTTACTACTAACAAACTACTATTTCTTCGTATGGTCCTGCCTCTTCCATTACGTTCACTTAAGTGAAATTCATGCAAGTATCAAATTGCTCTACATTAGTTGTTTTGTACCATTTACCACACTCACATTCATTTGGTGTCTTCCGTTTGCTGTGCCACATTATATATAGCCAGGCTGATCAATATCAAGATCTTCAAAAAAGTTTCACACAGTTAAAGTACATGTTTGGAACATGCATTTAAAGTTCAAATTCCTAAAAATAGTACTTTCGCTCCTCTTTACTCAAACTAAATGGGTGTGTTTTGTTTGGAGAGTAGTTCAGAAAATAAGTGGGTCAGAAGGGAGGGCAGAAACCTGGTTCCCAGAGCATTATATGCCAGGCTCAGATCTTCAGTTTTGGGTTTTCATTTTTAAATTCCTGACATAAGAAAAAATTTAATAATTCATAGATTATATTAATGGCTTAGTTATAACTTCAACAAGTTGGCATTAAAACTTGTCAAAAATGTAACAGCTCCCGCCTTCTTTAATTTCAGCTGCTTCTGATAAATTGTAGGGTGTGCAGTGTTACCAATTATCTGACAGAGCCAGACTGTATTTCCAGCTAATCAGAAATAAGAACACAGAATTAAATCTCCCATGTGAAACTCATCATTTACATATTTATTATTCAGAAATTATAATAAGGCTAATGAGAAGCTCACAGGGTGCCTTTAAAAGTCAAGCCAATCTTACTGTGAATTTTCAGCAGATAAAGCTTCCCTGGTACACAGTAGTCAAAAGATAAATTCTGTTGATTACAGTTTAGTTTAATTAAACATTACATGTTATTTGTATGGATCCATACATGCTTTGCGTCAGGGGATTAGTTACATAAGCTGGAACTGTCTCAAGAGAAGTGAATGGACCAGGGCAGACTTCTAAAAAAAAACATACAGGGAAGGTTATTTTTGCATCCATATGGGTGTAAGAACAATAGGCCACAAAAGGAAAAAAAGCTGGAAACTTCTTTTGGAGGGACAAATGCTCCTTTAAAATTCCCATGCAGCAGTAGCCACATATTGCATATGCAAGCTGCAGGCAGCGGGCACATTGTGAGCTCATGGGTATGGTCTTCAGATAGATAGTTCCCGCCTCCAGCCTGAATATCATAACCAACCCAACTGTCTCATCCTCACTGTACACAAAAGAGAGCTCTCCAGAGGCTGTTGAGGTGGCTGATGCAGGCACCTGATCCTTTCAAAGCCTTTATGGCACAAGCTTCAGCTCACTGTGGACATTCAGACTGCACATCAGTGGGTACAGTTTTCAGACACTATATGCTGCCATCACTGACCTTGTTTTCCAGGCACACCTTGATTATCACACATGACCTCAATCATAAAAACAAAAAGGGAAAACTTGGCTATCTACCCCTTCTCCCAGAAGAGGCATATGCATTTATATGTGTGAGTCTCTATGAGCAAAAATGTGATCCTGCTTCCATGAGCTCCTTTCCAAATGCTGTTTCCTGACTTCGGAAAAAAGTGGTTTTAAATGGTGTGGTTAATTAAAAAAAAATAGTAGTAATTAAAAAAGAAAAAAGAAAAAGCAAAAGGAGAGAGAAAAAGCAAAAGGAGAGGAAAAGCAAAAGGAAAGAGAAAAAGAAAAAGAAAGAAAGAGAGAAACAAAGAGACTGCTTGCAGCCACATAGTGACCTGGGATTGCCTTGTGCTGTGTTGGAGTAAGAATTTTCCATTGCCCGTGTTCGGCTCACAGCCAGCATTTCCTATCCACTTCTAGGTGTGTCATAACAACACCTGCCATACACACAAGGAAAGAAGATTACTCCCACGCCAGCAGACTACGGAAAAGCGATAAAGGCACTGTTAGCTGCGACCTTGAAGTACCTTTTCTTTCCAATATTCTCTATTCCTGATGTCCTCTGCAGTAGATAACAAAGTCAAATCAAGTAATTCCTTGCAATTGAGATCCCCTTCAGCCAGAAAATGCAACAACTTTGAAAATATGTTCCCGTATAATTTTTTCTTTGGTGAACACAACTGGTAGCAATTTTGTCAAAAGATATTAACTAGCTTAAAAATCAGACTGATTTTACCAGAGGCAACTATTAACTCAATAAGGGCAGAGAAAACAAACTTACTCATCACTTTCTCAGCTAACACTGGTTCAGATAATCTACAGTAGCATACACTAAACCATCTAAAAGCTCTCAATTTCCACTTGAATTGACAAAGGGCTCTGGCCTGATTAAAGAAAAGCTTGGGTTTTGCAGTCACCTTCTTTACACATGTGATTTGTGTTCCTTGAGTTCTCCCTGCCAGCAGGAAGAGAGCTCTCCTGCTTGGCTCTGAAGGTCAGAGAATCCTGTACCGTGTAAACAAAGGACAGGTACCCACCGCAGTGAAGACAGTGAAATGTACCACTGTTCCCACACCAGGCATTGCATGCCATGGTGGGATCCCAGAGGTCCTGGGAGCCCCTGCAAGATGATGGGCTGCAGTCAGGCAAGTGCAGCCCTCTGAGCACCAGCCACGCTTTCAGTAAAACACTGCCATGCTTCTGCTCTTGCTGTTGGTGTGCTCACCAACACTGAGAACTACATTTTCTGGCCAGAGGGTCCTCTGGCATCACCGCACAAGTCAGTGGAGTAACACCTACAGAGAATTTTGCCTTGAGGCCTTAGTTGTAATGGATGGTTTTCATTACTTTGTTTCATTTTTCACATCCCCACAAGTGTTGTTCTCCTTGCAAATCACATCCTTGGTTTTCGTAAGTGTCTGCATTTAATCAGCCTCAAATTAGAAACCTGCAGCACTGCTATAAAGCAAATACTTAGATAGTTGGGAAAGACCAGAATAAAATCAGTTTTTTTTCCCCAAAGGAAATAATTCACAGCTGCAGTAGCAGGGAAAGACACTTTAAAAGGATTATACTGTAGACAGTAACAATCTTTATTAGTGGTGTCTGTGAAAGTTGTCACACTCAGATATTAAAAACACCCCTCAAGGCTACACAGCTATGGAACTTTTCTCACTTTTCATATGTAAAACAAAAAAATTAGCCACATAAAAAATAATCTGAGTAAAAGATTGACTGGTAAGTATATTTTCCATGTTCAAGAGAACATGAATCAAAAGAAGCGTATTTCATTGTTGGGAAAAAAAAGTATAATCTTTCAAGTTTCAGGAAATTGCTTCAGCTTTCAGCAAAGACGAATAATTATTCGGAGTAGGAAAAGGTCTATATTATTAAAAATGTTTCACTGCAGCTCTCTGTATTCCCCAAATTGTGTATTTAAGTGAAAAAGATACATTTTCAAAGTTGAGGAAAGAACTCCTCACCTAGCTGGTGCTATGAAGTCCCTTGTGCTTTTGAAGTGTAACCTGAAAGAGACACAAAGAAGAAGCAGGCTGACATTCTTGGGGCATCTTTAGCCTTTTGTGTGGCCATGAGCAGAACTAGGCTGGGAATTTGACACCCCAATGGCAATTACAAGGTAAAGGTGATTTGCCAGTCTGGTCTTGCCCTGGGCAGAGAATCTCATGCAGAGCCTTGCAGAGATTACTTCCATGCAGGAACAACTTCAACAGTCCTTGGCCCTCTGTGCTCACCTACCCCTGAAACACGTCAGCACAGGCTTTTGTGAAGTTGCATGACGAACCAGATGGAGAAGCTATCTGCAAAATGAGAGGCCTTATTTTCAGCTGCATTGTTTTCTTGATGCAGCACAACTACAGCAAGGGCTGTGCCGGAAGAGCTCAGGGGACTTTGGGTCAAGATCTTATGAGGATGAGGATGCTTGGTTTGTTCAGAGAAGATACTGGAGAAGATGCTGGGGGTTGCCCCAGCCCAGGTGTAGCATCTTGTACTTGGTCTTGTTAAAATTCATGAGATTCTCATGGGCCCACTTCTCCGTCTTGTCCAGGTCCCTCTGGATGATATCCCATCCTTCAGGAGCATCAATGGCACCACTCAGCTTGATGTCACCTGCAAATTTTCTGAGGGTGCACTTGATCCCTTAATCTATGTCATTAATGAAGATATTGAATTACCCTGGTCGCAATACAGACTCTGAGGGATACCACTAGTCACTGATGTCCATCAGGACTCTGAGACTGATCACTACCTTCTGGATGTGACAGTCCAACCACTTTCCTATCCATCTAACAGTCTATTCATCAATTCTTTCTCTCTCCAGTTTATAGAGAAGGATTTGTGAAGGGCTACCCAAACCCTTGACATAAGTCCATATAAATGACATCTGTAGTCCTTCCCTTCTCCACTGATGAAGTTGCCCTATCATAGCAGGCCACTAGGTTTGCCAGACAAGATTTTGCCTTCGTGAAGCTATGATGGCTGTCTTGAATCACCTCTCTGTCCTCCCTGTGCTCCAGTAAGACTCAAGAAGGAACTGTTCCATGGTCTTCCCACACACAAAGGTGAGCTGAAAGGTCAGTAGTTCTCAGGGTCTCCCTTTCTGCACTTTTTAAAGACGGGTACCATATTTTCCCTTTTTCAATCACATGGAGCTTCACCTGACTGTTATGACTTTTCAAATATGATGGAGAGTGACTTGGCAACTACATCAGCCAGTGCCTTCAGGACACTTGGAGATGTCTCCTCAGGTCCCATGAACCTATGACATTCACGTTCCTCAGGTGGTCAGGAACCTGGTCAAAGTACCTCAACCTCAATCTGTTGGCACCAATTTACCAGCATTTTTTATTGGCCTGCCTTTTCCAGTTAACGTATCTGTAGAAGCCTTTCTTGTTCTTCTTTACATCCCTTGCCAGGTTCAGTTCCATCTTTGCCTTGGAGAAGAATGCTGAGAACCAGACCAGAATTAAATGAGGTGCCAAAAATATTTACAGAAAACAAGGAGAGTTTGAAGCTTTATTGCCAGACGAATTTCTTGACACAGATCATGCAATAGTTGCTGAACAGCTGTGCTGTCACAAATCCCAGGAAATGCAAGTGTGAGAGGGAGATTGTTTTTAACATGGTAAACACTGAAACATGCTTAAATCTGTTTACTTACATTAACATATATAAAACATATTGAATGTCTGAGTTTAATACTGTTTCAGAGTAGGAAGCTCTGTAGCTGAAGCTCATTCTTTCTTAACCAAAGCACCATTCTCCCAGCAATTTCTTTGTAACTAGAGCTTCATAAGCAAACTGCATAAATTGCAAAATAAATTAAAATTATTCCACTCAAATCAATGAGGTTCATCTGAGCTGTTTCAGCTGAGGATCCAGGCCAGCAACATCACTCTGATCAGATGAAACAGAAGCATTCAGTCACTAGCCTCAGTTCTTCTTTGCAGGAAGAAGGTCCTCACAGCATGTTTTCCTGTCCTCTTCCTTTTCCTTCCCTCTCACACTGTTGACCTCAACATCTACAACCAGGCAGAGGAATGACTGACTAATTTACTGGCATAATATTTTCCTCTGCATAGCTCTGCAATAATACTCTCTTTCCTTTCCCTCCCCAGAATTATAGAATCATAGAATGGTTTGGGTTGGAAGGGGTCTTAAAGATCACTTAGTTTCAATGCCCACTCCATGGACAAGATCACTAGATCAGGTTACTCACACCCCCCCATCCACTCTGGCCTTGAACACTCAGAGATGGGCATCCACACGTTCTCTGGGCAACCTGTTCCAATGTCTCACCACTTTCACAGTATAAAACTTCTTCTAATATTTAATCTAAACCTACTAATTCAGTTTGAATCCATTCCCCCTTGTCGTATGACTACTTGCCCTTGTAAATAATCCCTCTCCAGCCTACTTGCAACCCCCCTCAGGTACTGGAAGGCTGCAATAAGATCTCCCTGCAGCCTTTCCTTCTTCAGACTGAACAGTTACAACTCTCAGCCTGTCTTTGCAGAAGAGGTGTTCCAGGCCTCTAATAATTTTCATGGCCTTTTTTCTTAAATAAGTTAAATATTATCTATCTGGCACAAAAAAGATGTATTAGCTTTCAACTAATTTATTTTCTCTTCAATTCAAATAATAGCTTCTCCTTAAGTCAGCTCTCTTCTCTGCTTGTTTTGCCTGGCTCATATTGAACCTTGAAGATTTTTTTTTTTTAATTGTGTTCCCTATTGTGTGAAAACCAAAATACAGAAGTGCTACGTCTTCTAATTCTGTAGTCTTAGATTCTATGCAAATAGCACAGAAATTATCTGTCTTCTTTTTCTTCGTTGACTAATACAGAAAATATCAAAACCCATCAGGTGCAGCAACTTGGAGCCAAACCTAATTAAAAAGAATTTATTTTACATATAAATTAACAAGTTAAAGTTTCCATTCCTTCTGACTCACTGCTTCATCTTAACAAGGGTTCCCTGTTGTAACAGCAAACGTTAATTTTAGTGATTTCAACTTGCGTTTTGGCCAGAAATGTACAAAGTGTTTGAATATTTTTTCTGTTCATCTGGCTTTTTTTGTCATTCCTATTAGAGTATTTCATTGCTGCTTGAATGTCTTCTCCAGAGGATAAGTGTTTTCACCTGGTATCAGCCTAATTTCCATATCTGATTCCAAATTCTGATTCTGATTCTTGCACTTCTCTCATATTACCACCTCTGAACTCCTCATTCTACCAGAGATTAAGGATGTCACTTCATTGGCTTTACGCAAGGACGAGAAAGCTTTGCTTTGTCTCCACGGTTTTTTTCCCATTGTCTCTTTTATTCGTTTTGCTAGTAAGAGCTGCCCACTATACACCAGTGAAAATACTTCCCCTTAGCATAAGGGATTTTAGTGATAGGGATTTTGTAAACAAGGTTGTTGCTCACAATAATAATTAAAGGTAATTAAAATTATAATTAAACAACCTGATTACAGTGGCGGGTCAAAGTGACCCTGAGAGCAGGTGGTTTGTGAGCAGTCCAATTCAATGAAGCACAGTGATGTTTTACATCCAACTCAGTTGCAGCTAAGCCAACAGTGATGATCCTGGAGCTTTGTACCTTTGAAGTACCTATAAGATCAGATGCCTTGGAAGTGTTAAAAGAATGTACTGACAAACAGCTTTTCCTCAAACTCATGGAACCAGAACTATTTGGAAGATTAAAAGCAATTTCAGTACTTCAACAGAATAATTGAAATGCCAAGGGAACTACCCAAAGAAATTGTTGATAAAGTGAGGACGCTAACACTGGATTCAGATGCCTCTACATCTATGTCTGTTTTGTCATTCAGGCATAGTGCATACCAAAGTAATAGCTATCCAGCATATTGTTATTTTCACCTTCACTTCCTTTTCTGTGAAGACTTACAAATATATTTGCTGCTGTAATTGTGCCATCCTTCACATAATGCTAATACTAATCCTTAATAAAAAAAAGGTCTTTAAAAAAAGTAATTATTTCCAGCTGAAGCCAAACACTATGTATCTCTTATGTCTTACTCAGAGGGCTGGCCACGGTAAAAAATACATCATTTCCATCCATGCAAAAAGTGAGCCTAAATAACTAATCGTTATTCTTGGGATTTCTTCTACATGCTTCTCCACTGAAAATATTTTTGAAATACACAGGAGGTAAATGTAGAAAAGTATAAAAGGTGAAATGTAGGAAGAAATAGATTAATCTCTGAAAAATATACAGAAGTAATAAAAAATTTTCATGAAAGACATATGAATGAGTCATGTTCTTCAACTGCTTCCTTCCTCTTCTCATCTGAAAGTTTCTTCTGTTTTTAGTAATGGGTTGACATAAACTTCCTCTTAAAAATCATTTTATCATGGTTTAACATTCAAACAATTAAGTCTTCAAATACTGCCTTTTCTGCACATAGAAGATGACAAATTTTTGCCACAGAGCCTTGGGGCTACTTGCTAGCAACAAGAAATTGCAGCCTGGGACCCAGTAACTCTGGATGTTACTCGTGTTTATGCCAATCACATTAACTAAATTTTGGCTACTGATATGTATAAAGTAGTTTCTTAAAGATGAACTATCTAAAGACTAGTTTACATACAATCATATGTGGAGGGCTGCCAGCCCCTGGCGCTGGAGCTCTCTTCACTCCCTTGGAGGAGAGATGCCTGAGGGCCAAATCTCCCCAGAGATAAGAACTTTCCTAAAACTTACAATGACCAAAAGTTGCCTCCAACATGCCTTGCTTCTTTTATGGTAATAGTCTGTATCCTGTTGGCTAACTGGTGTCCACCCCACCCCTGCCTTCCCTATATAAACCCCCTGTGAGTACCCCTGATTGGGGAAAAGCCTGGCTTCTGGTTTCCTTCACAGGGATGGCTGAATAAAGCTTATCTGTGGAATTCACCATGCAAGGCTCCCTTGTCTCTCTCTGTCCCTGGGCTTGCCCAGGTGGTCTCATTTTAGCTGATCTCACAAAGAGCTGAATCACTACGAGCTGAAACCTCTTGTAGCCAAAGCAGCTACACTCTTTGAGACCACCCGTCACTCTGGAGAAGTTGCAAAGGCCCCTGGAAAGGATCTTCCCTTGCGGGATGCTTTCTCTAGGAAGGTCGCAACCCTGGTTAGCCCTTGGGCATCTCCCCGGAAGCAACAATCATACTCTGTCCACATCTGTTGTTTGCTACAACTTTTTATTTCTGTACGTAGCATGTTGCAAGAAAAGCACAAAAAAATCCAAATTTCATAATATTCTTTTTGATATTTTTCATAGTAGCTCGGTTCAAAAATAGATATTTGACTGATTTATGTTATTCAAAATGAAGTGATGAATAGTTCTGTAAAAAGCAGAACTGTTTTTGAATAATGGCAAGTTTCTTGCACATATACTCTCACCCTGGGAACTTAAGTAGGGAATTCTACAGACATTTTCATTGTTTCTAAACCCATTTTTGGTCCAGCTTGACAAACCCTGGCTGACAGTGAGTTAGGAGGAGTAGCAGTTACTGAAATTTTGTTTCATAGGTTGCTCTTGAATGACTCACTGTACTAATACTGAAACTACCACCACTGTGCTACTCATTTTCTGCACTCTATTTATGATTTCCAAATCATGTGCCAATTTTTGAACATCTCCCAAAACGACAGAGCTGTCCAGATGGCCATGTAAATTCTTTCAGCATCAATACTCAGGCAAACGTGCATTCACACCCTTATTTCTAATTTTTTACTTAGCACTGAACATTATTCTGAGCAAAAACTTGCTTTCACAAACATCTGGAAAATATAAATGAAAAGAATTCTGAACACCATAGAAGCTGATTCATGGCTTCTGTTCAAAAAACTGTCAGTGAAGCCTTTTAAAACAGCTATAATCATGAGCATATTCTTTCCCCTTCCAAGACCCAGATTAGAATAAGTACATGGGTAACTTTAAACATGCAAATAGTGTCAGTTGCACACAGATTTATATATGCAACTACATTTCTTTCTTACCCAGGAGCTTTATGAGTCTTATTTGTCTTCATCTTTTCCTGAAATTTTATGGGAAATCTGAAGGAACGGCATAAAAGTAGTGACTTAATGCAAGTATTAATCAGTCACAAATTTTAATGTCACAATGCAAGGGAGAAAGAATGACACTGGAACAAAAGAAGAAGATGAACAAAAGGACAGATACAAATGGAAAGTAGCCATGGAAAAAGTACATAAAGCCAGCATGACTGCCAGTGTAAGAATATAAATGTGAAGACAATTTCTACAAGGTTTAAAAGGCCAATCAATATAGAAATTTCTTGATTTAATTCCAGGGTTAGAACCAGTCGATGACAATAAACAAGATGAGGAACCTTCAGCAGGCTGAAGTGTTGCTGGAAAAGAAAGCCTGTATGTGAACTGAGGGAAAAATACAAAAACTTAGGTGACTAGAGAAGGAGTCTGTAACAGTGACTGGACAGCTGAACATTAGAACAGGTTATTTGAATAATTTTCCAATAATTGCATTACATGACATATTTCTGAACTATTTCCTTTAATTTCTTTGTTGCGCATCCACTTAAAACCTCTTCCTTTAGGAGAAAAATAAGGATTAATTTACAATAAAATCTATAAAGAAACTAAACACTAAATGTGTTGTGTACCTTTTATAGCAGGATTCCAGAAAAAAACCGGACCAAATCTTTGAAATAGCTGTTAAAAAAAAAAAAACAAAAAACAAAAAACAAAAAACAAAAAACCGCCACGTTTTCTCAACGGAAGATTTTACAATATTATTGAATTTCAGATAATTTGGAGTACAGTCAGTCAACACAAATACGTATTTACAATGTTATTCTTCCAGAAATCCTACAGATATAACACACAGCCCTTTGCTACTTGAGTATTATAGACAGTTGGTACAGCAGAAGTAGGTAGATTACTTGGAAAGCAAACATCTGTCTAAGATAATGATGTTGGCTTCAGCTTGTTTTGCTGTCTGTGACACAGTGCTCTAGGAAATTGGAGGACCCATTAATTAAGGAGGAAGAAAACTAACCAAAGGTAGCCCTTATTTGAGGACTTAAAAGCAACAGAACAAATGAATGGGAGAGCACAAAGTTGGAACTACAGTTTAAGGGAAGACAACTTGAGAATACAAGGTATAGGATATAAGAAAATTAAAGGAGCTAGAGCTGAAGCAGGTCATTTGGGATTACGGGCAAGCAAAGCTACCTTTAAGAAAAATTATTGTGATGCCCACCTCTCAGTCTCCTTGAGTCCCCTCATAAAACAACACCACAAAGCTGGACTTCATCAATAAAGAGTGGTTGCAAAACCATGAATTGAAGAAACTTTTTCCTTCTTTAGTATCAAAAACTGTGATAGTTCTGCTCCTAGTGTAAAACCAATGGCCCTAATAACACACCTACTTTTCCTCCATTAAACCAGTGAGCAGGGTCCATGATGTTGGGTGAAGATACCAGTAGCAACATTATATTACACTAAGGGCAGGGTGGTATCTATCCAGCAACTGGATAGGTAAGATTGCCCTTCCTGCTTTTCAATGAAACTTCACAGATGGCCAGTAATAGGATTACAAAACCGTATTCTGAGAGACTATGAGCGCTGTTTTCCATAAGGCAATATTTTGATGGTGTTCACTGCATCATCTTTTCCAGTAAACCGTAAGTAAAGAAGCTTATACTGAAGGCTTGAATATTAAGACCATACAGTCACTTGTGTTTTCATCTTCCTCTATGAATAATCAGCAGCAAAGGGAAAAGAAGCTGGAACCTGAATACAAAGAGAAAACTAATAACAATAACACTAGCAATAATAATAGCAGTAATGACAGCAAAAATAGAATTAGAGTTCAGTTGACATCTTTGACCCAGAAGGACAACTTAGGTAAGGCAATTAAATGGACATGTTTTCTTTTGTTGTGATGTCATTTTCGTAAGGTTTAAACAGAAAACGTATAGGGACTGTTATATATTCTTAAAGCAAAATATAAAAGTTTTCAAGCTACTAAAATACATGGAACATCCTGTACTCATTTCAATCCACTTTGGCCATTGGGCAGCTATTGTTGAGTGTATTGCTACATGCTTCCCATTCAAAAAATATTTAGGGCAAAAGCCCATACGTTTGTGAGAACAGCATTAGTAACCGGTTTTTACTCTAGAAACACTATTTCTTGATAGTAACAAATGAATACACTACATACACTTGTAGAAATGTCTTATAATCTACACTAAAACAAGCTCTCTCCGAATTACTTTGTTATCTCAAGTCAAGGACTGGACTCCAAAATATCTTATCTGATCAATTTAGCTTTCAGACCCTGAAGTTTGAAGACATGTAGACATTTCTCACTAAAAGATAACAAATTTTCTTTTTTGAAATTAAATCTCTTGAAGCAAGAATACATGATCTGGAGTGAGAGGAACAATGATTTGGACACAGGCTTCCTTAGTCTGAGGAGGTTCAGCCAGAGTTGCATTTGTTCTAGTGTTTCTGACAAAGATTCCTACAGAAGGTCACATAACAGTAGGAGCAATCTGGAACAGTAGGAAAAACATGGAAAAGCTGCAGAGAATGGTCTTGTCTGTCTGTCATTCTCTGAAAATGGGATTGTGTTGAAGAATAGTTCTGCTGATGAACATAATGTGTAACCTGTACAGGTTTTCACTGAGATTTGGGAAAGTTTTAATTCTGTGTAGTACTTCTTCATCCTTCGAGTTGTTTCTCCAGTTTCAGAATAACTCACCCTTTAGTTTTAGAAGAGATTTTTGTCTTTCAATTGAATGCACACAATTCTTCTTCATTGATTTCTGAATAATTGCTCAGAAAGAAGCTGTTTGAAATACGTATGTCAGTGCCATCAGTGCCTCTTCTCACTAATGGATTCTTGAGCATTAAAAAAAAAAAAAAAAAGTGACCCATATAAAGAGAAGTTGGGACAGCTTTTCTGTCCTGTAGCTATGCTACATATGCCAGTATTATGATATTATTTTGTCTGAGTTCTTTTATTATTATTTTATTTTACTTTCAAAGTCTTAGAAACCCAAAAATTTAGTTCGTACCACAGAAAAAATTACTATTCTATGCCTTTTCAGTGGTGGGAACAATCTAAGTAATAACACTAACAGATGTACATTTCTTTTTAACAGCAATTTATAATCCAAGAAATTTACCTTGAAGCCAGGGGCAGTGTCAGATCAGCAGACAACCAACAGCACCATCTTCCATCAAACACTTCCATCTTGAAAAGAAACCCATGGCCTTGTATGTGCGGGTTCTCAAATATTCATGTGAAATGTTTCACATTTCTTTGTCTTTCTAGTTTGCCAAGAGCTGGTTAACAAACATGACCACACTTCTCAGTTATAAAAATGGGGTACCTGGAAGCCATTAATTGCTTTCTCATGAAGAAACCCTTGTAAAATAACCCAAGAGCCATTTGGCATCTGAATTAATTTTGGTGCTCCATGTCTTAAATTCTTGCTGGTTAGACTTGTAATTTACTCTAAGTCTGCAATCCACAGGGCAAGCGAATGTCAGAAGACTGCCAAACTGTGGGACACTGTTCTGACAAATACCATGTGTACCCAGCTGCCATTTCTCTAGTGTAAACCAGGCCATCCTCTTTCTGTACCTGTCAGCGTCCTCAGCAAAATGATGGTTCAGAGTCCTGTCCTAAGGCTGCTGTGTTTTAGCCCCTGCTAGTCCCAAAAAGTTAAACAGGAACCCAAAAGAAAGATTTGGGGAAGTTTTGTCCCTGTTTGCAGGGACACAGATAGCTAAGCAGATTACTTGTTTGAAAGAGTTTCTGGTTTTGCCGTTGCTTCTAGTTATGAGAAGTACTAATAACCCATCAGAGTTCTGGAGAAAAATTAGGGGAAAAAAAAAAAAGAGGTAGGTAAGCATGGGACTTGTTTGATTGAGTAGGTGTGTTGAGCATTTACAGGAAGCTCTTTTGTGCAGTTAAAAAATGGCTGTAGACAAAGGAGCTGGATGATATTCAGAGTCAGCTGGGAGGACCATCAAGCTCAGTGGGGATTGGGGTGGGGGGTGGTGCTGGACTTAATGGGTTTGCTTCTGTTCCTGAACCAGATGAAAACCTGTGTGATCAATTAGCAGAGGGTGAGCTGTGCAGAAAAAAGATGTGTGGGGACGGGATACATAAAAAGGGCAGAAGAATAAATCAGAGGAAGGGGAAATAATTCAGAGACAGACAAAGGAGAGTGCAAATGAAAGCTTTCCTTGCATTGCTGGATGTAGTCAGGATGGTACGGTTTTATGTGAGTAAATAACATTAATGATAATGCCTAGCTATTGTGCTATAGATTTTTCATTTAAAAATTTCTCTCCACCTATCTCCAGATTTTGATAATTATACAACTAAAGGGAAAGAACCACTTTTACAGTACAATTATCTGCTATGGGCATGTCAGTTTTGCCGGAAATATGCTTGACTGATTCTGTATGAACAGACACTCAACCTCCTGCAGTCTGAATAGAACACGAAGATATAGACTTTCATATTCATAAACAACAAATTTTTATACTGGCCTGATTAAACAAAGGCTAATGATATAAACTCAGTGTTGCTTACAAGGACTGCAAAATGGCTCTGGGACTCTGGTACAAGAGGTTGCAGAAAATAAGAGGGGTTCTACAAATACAAGTCCGACAAATTATAGGGAGTCTAGGAACAAGAGGAGCAAAAAGCAAATGAAAAACCAATACATCTCTCCTTGAGTCTCAATAGCCACTGGATTTTCATGAGGGAATTAAGGGCCAAGTTTCAGCAGGGAAAAAAACAACGACTAAAACAAAATCTAAGCATTTTGAAACCAATTTCTCAAACAAAATAGAATATTAATGCCAACACTTTACAACAAGAACAATCGAAAGTGTTTATGGGAGAATCTAATAGAATTGTAATTAAAAGTTTTGAAAATAACTGCAAAGTGATTAAAAGAAGTGAGAACATAATTTTGAAAAGCATTTAGCAATTCTGAAATCTATTATAATTTTGAAGTTATAAATTTTAGCTTGAAAGAAAAACAACACAACAAAATAACAACAAAAAAGACCCCCAATCTCTTGGAAGTGTCAAAATGCAATTTTTACAAGATTCTAGTTGAACTTGGTGATGTGTGGGTCTTTATTAACAATCGGAGTTTGGAAACCCTAGAAGTGCTAGTTCTTATGCTCTGAGCTTGTAAATTACAGGCCTTGTCTCCCATCTCATTTTTATGACTGGCAGCTAGAGTCATAATTGAAACCTCAAAACCCAGAAAACCTACAATTCCCACTTAGACTAGCAACTGAAGAGTCTGGGAGTTACTTAATCTCCAGCAGGCATGTAGGATACAGAGAAGATAAAAAGAGTTGCTGTCACATTTCAAAACACTGTCTCGCCTATCATACCCTCACAGAAATCAAAATGTCTCTGCAAACATTTGAAATTTGACAAAAATTATTCTCTGATGGAAAAATTGTTCTCTTTGAGAATTTCTCAACAGTCTGTTTAGCAGAGTTGAAACACATCATATTCCAGAGAAGAGACACAAGAAATGAATAAAAAAGGTTTTCTGGCATATTTTTAATGGCTTCTGAGCAAGTCCCTTGTAAGTCCGTTCTGCTTCTTTAGCTCCACCTGAGATCTTAACAGCTTTATCACAACTGTCTAACTTCATCAGTTTGATAACAACCAAGAAATTGTTTTGAACCTCAGTACTTTCTGTTAAAAATAAAACTGGTAACTTGTTGCCGCAGTGGTATGCCATTAAAACAAAAAGGCCTATTTCCAAAGTTAAATAAACACTCACAGTTTGTACAACTGCAAAACTTAATCACTTGGTTTGGGAATACTGAAAGACTATCTTCTCTATATAAAAATATCCCTAAGAGTTAAAGTGACAGTGCTAACTGTACACACAATCTGTGGTTCAACAATAAATTTAACACATCTGACTGCACTGCCAAGTGAAAAAATAATTTCCTCTAAAGCATGCAATGTTTTAGGGGTAGATATTTTCCATCCAGTTGTGGTTTAAAGGTCCTTTCAATTCTAATTATGTAAAAAACTCATAGTAGAACTAAGAAGAGTCTTAAAATCCTGAAGAATTTACTTCCTAGAATTATTTTTCAGTTCCTTTCAAGCACAGTATTAGAAGGTGCTTGAAAGGGCTTCACTGTTATCATGAGAGCGTAAGACAAAATGTCCAGGCAGCTCCTTTCATTGAAATTTTGCCTGTCATAATATTGATGCATTTAGCAAACAGAGCCAGCAAGTGTGTACTAGGAACTATCAGAGTTCACTTTGGATATGTGGGCACATGCTCATGGTAAGAAATATCAGTGTGGATCACCAGCTGGGTAAATCACAGTCATTTATTTGATTTCAAGTTGCTCCTGTGTTTTTTAGGGTTAAAATCAGGAAAGAAATTATGGTTCCAAATTGAGAAAGATCTTTTTCCTGCATTTTCAGAAAGGAGCCATGATGTAGACCTACTCAGTGTTTCCATAAGGGAGATAAGAATTACTGTAGCAATGTGAAAAGTTATGACATGTAATCATTTAGGGCATTATACTTACATAACGTGGTACCATTTCTCATAAATGATCAAGGTCTGTTGTTACCCTCAGTAAATATTTAGTGCTACTTCTAAACAGGGATTTTTTACATAAACTTTTGACTTGTAGGTCCCAGCTAGACTGCTTACTTGGTACCCTATGCAGAGTAGTGACCACATTGGTTGCCAAGGAACCGATGCTCTGACTGGGACCATTAGGGATAGAGAAGAACAGCAACATAGGGATTCATTTTTAAGAAATAAGGTAATGGTTAGGCATCTAAGGTAATGGTTAGGCATCACACCTAAGATATGTGAAACAGAACAAGTATCTTCAGTTGCTTGAATTTAAGTACCTCAATTATCTTGTTCACAGTTTTGTATTCAGGGGCTTGACATCTGCTCAGATCTCACTTCAGCTGCTTTTGTGTATGAAGAATCTAACAAAATGTTAGCATGACCACATCCAGTTATAGTCTTGCAGAGTACCAAGGTTGAAGGGGTTATTATTGTAGTCTGAAGGGAACAGCTGCACTACCTCTGTTCAGAACTATGCCACCAAAATACCCATTCTGAAAAAGTGGTGACCTGCTAAAGGTAAGGACAGGAAATGGGAGAAAGAAACACCATGGGTTGTTGTTTAGATGCTGCTGCTGTGGCCAGTCTGATGCTGCATGTGGCAAGTAGAGGGCAAATGTTCAGGATTCATGAGGAACATTCAAGAAGCAAATCTGCAGAAAGAAGATTTGGGACACCATCTGTGAAGGCAAGCAGAGCAGCAGCTGGTAAGTCCATCAAAATATCAGAGAACAACAGAGAACCTGTAAATACACACAAAAATATCCAGTGTGACTTTTCAGAGTGGGCAAAAGGCAAGCCTGGACTACAAAACACAGCTGTAGTCACCAATTCTGGCAGCAAGCCAGATAATTAAAAATATTCTGTACTCATAGAAAGAAAATAAAAAACTGAGCCTGTTGGGTTTTGCTATGGGACCAAGGGATTTTTGACCTTCCTATGATCTGTGTAGGTGGTGGGTGTGAAGCAATATGGACAAATAAATAGGCAGTATAACAACACTTCAGTCAGGGAGGCTCAAGTGGCTGCAATTGAAGGAAAGTACAGGGGGTAAAATCAAGCTTTGCATGGATTTCCCAAGTTCAGGGACCTTTTGAGCAGCCCTGAGCCTCATCACAACCTGGAAGACCTTGGCAGCCAAGCAGGTGAGGAGGTGCAGTGCCAAGAAAAACCAAGGGAGATTACAAAGGTTCCAGTGAGAATGAATGACAGGGACAGGGGACAGAGACAAGGCAGGTGTGTTTAATGCATTCTTGCCTCTGTCTTCAACACATATGGAGGACCAAGGGGGTCTCAGTGTCCTGAGGTGGAGGACCATGCCTGTGAGGATGATCGGCTTCCAGTCGACCTTGAAATTGTGTGGAATCTGCTACTCCATCCTTACAAATTTTTGGGTTGTGATGGGATTAATCCAGGAATCCTCAAGGAGAAAGCTGATGTCATTACAAAACTTCTCTTGATAATTTTTGAGCAGTCTTCAGAAACCACAGAGGTCCCAGTAGACTGGAAGCTCATGAACACATTCCTGATTTTCAAGAGGGGAGGTATTGAAAAACACATGAAGAACAACATAGTCATTGTTCACAGCCAGCCCAGCTTCCTGTAGAAAAAGTCCTGCTTGTCAAACTTTGTTTCCTTTTGTGACAAAGTAACCCACCTAGCTGATCAAGGGAAGCCAGCTGATGTAATCTTTTGTTCTCACCAAAGCTTTCAATACTCTTTCTCTCATAGTAGCCTTCTGGACAAAATATCTGATCTTCAGCTGGATAAACACATCATGGGATGGGTGAGCAACTGGCTCACAGGTTGGACACAAAGGGTGACAGTCAGTGGGGTGACATCAGATTGGGGACCTGTCACTAATGGGCTCCCACAGGGCTCCATCCTCAGCCCTGTTCTCTTCATCATCTTCATAGATAACTCGGACACAGGACTGGAAGGGCTGCTGAGAAAGTTCACAGATGATACAAAACTGGGAGGAGCTGTTTGCTCCCTTGAGGACAGAGAGGCCCTGCAGAGAAACCTCAACAAATGAGAGGACTGGGGGGGCACCAACCATATGAAGTTCAACAAGGGGAAGTGCTGGATTTTGCACCTGTAATGGGGCAACCCTGGATGTATGGACAGACTGGAGAATGAGATGCTGGAAAGAAGTGCTCGGAAAAGGGAGCTGGAGCTCCTGGTCGATGGTAAGTTGAACATGAGCCAGCAGTGCCCTGGCAGCCATGAGGGCCACCCATGTCCTCGGGGGGATCAGTCACAGCATCCCCAGCTGGGAAACAGAGGGGATTGTCCCGCTCTGCTCTGCACTGGGGCGGCCTCACCTCGAGTGCTGGGGGCAGTTTTGGGTGCCACAATGTAAGATATTAAAATATTAGACAATGTCCAAAGGAGGGCAACAAAGATGGCCTTGAGGGGAAGCTGTATGAGGAGCAGCTGAGGTCACTTGGTTTGTTCAGCCTGGAGGAGACTGAGGGGAGACCTCATTGCAGTCTATTTCTTCCTCGTGAAGGGAAGAGGAGGGGTAGACACTGGTCCCTTCACTCTCATGACCAGTGACAGGACTCAAGGGAATGGCCTGAAATTGTGTCAGGGGAGGTTTAGGTTGGATATCAGGACCCTGAGGGTGATTGAGCACTGGAAAAGGCTGCCCAGGGAAGTGGTCATAGCACCAGCCTGACTGAGCTCAAGACACATTTGGACAAAAGTCTCAGGCACATGGCTTAATTCTTAAGGTGTCCTGTGTCCAGGATCCTAATGGGTCCCTTTCAACTCAGCACATTCTGTGATTCTGTGAACCCAAACAAATCCTTACTCTAATCCTACACATGCAAAATACCTAAGTGATATGAATTAAATGGGGAGTACATTCACTAAGGGAACGTGCTTCTAAAGTTATGGATGCACTGCACAAAATGGAAAAAAAAATTGTCCAAAATAGTAGTTTAAAAAATGTTTTTGGAAAAAGTAAAATGTCAGTTGAAATGGTTGCATTATCAGTTCAGTATGCATTCATAATATCATTCACAGGTGATTTCATAACGTGTATCTCTCTTTCCTCTTTGAATGATGCCCTATAAATGCTGAAATTAATTAGGTCTATGTGCTGAGGAAATCCTTTGAAACTGAGCCTATTACACTGAGTAAAACATCCCCTTTCCCTCTTCCTTAGATACCTGTTTTTTCTTAAGGGCCACAACAAGATTGAAGGAGAAGTTGTAACAGCATAAGAGACTAAAAATTTACTGAAGACTTCAATACTTTATCATAAAAGTAGATGTTAATGTATTTTTATGAACACTGGAGATGTCTGGTTCTAAGATAATAGAAAAGTTAAAATTAGATTTAAGAAAACTGAATCATTAATATGCCTTATAGTAACATGCATAAAGGTTTCATTGCATTAACCTGTGTTGGGGAAAAATTATGCTTAGCTGAGAAAGAAGCATTAAAAATAGTACATACATCATATATTGGCTTTCTAAATTTGCCTACAGTTTATTTTGCTCTGGAAATCAAGTGCTGGACTGCAAGCAAACCCACCTGTTATTCTTCTGCATGCATCAAAACCTTAGCATGGATTTATAAATTGCATGGAAAAGTCTTTCTCACAAGGAGAAAAAGAGAATTTTATTAGTAACATTTGGGATGAGTATGCTCTCTTCGAAGATGCAGAAAATGTTGTGATTTGTCTCACAAGTCAATTGTTATGAATTGTGCTCCATCAGAGCATTGTTGGTGGCACATCTGCATGGAGGCTGTGTTTGGGATGATACTCTACTCCACTCTAGCAATCTAGTAGGGCACTTCAGAGTGGGTGCTGAGTGCTGCTGCATTAATCCAGTGATCCTCCAACCACTCTAGAGCTGGCCAGCAGGCAGCCAGAGTAGTCATATCTTTGCCAGTCTTTTACATTCCTGGCTCCAATATCTGAAGGACAGACCTGTCTAAACCCAGAAAGTGGTTTTACCTTTTGAAACTGCTTCCTGTGTCAGTCATAGTGGTAACTGCTGTAGTCCTCTCTTTGATCCTGGTCTTGTCTGGCTAGACATCCATAAGCCAGTCCATTTCCTGATTGTGCCGTGTTTTCTGTGCCTACAAAATGTGTCAGCCATTCTGATCCTCTTGAACTATGAACTCTGTCATGCAAGCAGTCTTTTCTTAAGATAATCCCATGAAGTGAGACTTGCTGATTTTTCTTTTCTTACATTTGTCACAGATAAGGGAGTGTAAACCAGAGGAATAGCATGCATAAACTACTGCTTCTCCCTCAACATTGATTTCCACCCCTCAAACCTTCTGTTACTACTCATCAGTCCATTAAGCAAATCTTTATCACTTCATTTTCTTTCTTCATTCACCTCATCAATGATGGATATTAATTTCATACAGTAATTAAGAGTCGCACTTCAATCCTCCCAGAGATAAGATTTTCAGCACAAATAAGAGTTTTGATGTCTTGCTTCACACAGAAGAACCTTCTTTTCAAGTGACAAAATGCTATTCCTATTCTTTATTTATATGTGACTGTTTCTTCAGATTGTAGGGAACAGCGTATAAAGGGGTTTGGCTATAATTTATTTTCTTGGGCTTTAGTCCGCTCTCTGGCCAACAGAGTTTGCTTATTCCATACTTGGAATGTTCCTGAATATACTCCATAAGTGAATATCATAGTGTTTGGTCACTCACAGCTAGAACTTCAGTAACATTTGGAAAAGGGTGAATCAGAATGAAGCCTCTTCTGCATTGCACTCTTCTCCCTGCACTAGGGATTGCTTGTAGCCAAGATGTTATGGAGCAGGTTTGGGTAGGACTTCAGGGAGTATCTGGTGGCACCATTTTTTTAGGGTCTCCTGGAACCAAAGCAAGTGCTTCTCAGAACCAGGGAGAAAGTTCTCAATGAAACGGGAGTCAAACTAGGACACTGTTTGCACCATAATGGGTGATACATACTGAAGCCTAACTAGATTACTTTTAAGAACACAGTCTGATGTTGCCTTCTCTCAATATCATCCTCATCATGACCTCCCTCCACTCAGAGAAGCAGCTGAGAGAAACCAAAATGCACCAAAGAAATTGTGAGACTCTGTGCCCTGTTCAGTCTTCATTCAAATGATAAAAAGCAATTGGGAGCCTTAATTTAAAACAACTGACCCATCAAAATCCTAAGAGAATATTCTCAGGAGTATTCCTGTTGAAGGGATGAGAAAATGTTGCCATGACTCACTGCTTTCAATGCTTCATTTTTACCTGAGTGGACTGTGTGTACAGAACTGTTGCAAAACTCATCTTATGTCCCAAAAAAGTTACAGAACTTTGCTAAGTAGCAAAGGAACCATGCCCTCTATAGCTAACAGTGGAAAAAGAAAAACAAAAACAAACAAACAAACAAACAAACAAAAACCACAACCAAAAAACCAGACATTTTTTCGAAGAGAAGTAACATATAGTCTAAAATTTTTTGTTCAGGTAGTTATAAATCTCTGAGTTTTATTGAAATTGGAAAGAAAGATTAAAAGTTTCCACATTGTTGGAAACTGAAATCCAAACAGATCAGCTTTATGTTATTTTGGAAGTGAAATTTAACACTGATCAAGAAAAGAAAGGTATGTTTTAATTTCAGTAAGAGAAATGAAGCACAAAAAGGTAAACACAAAATAAAATTACTTAAATATATAAATTACTTACTGTGATAACACAAGAGCCATTAGTAAACACATGGAAGAGATTGTGCCAGAATATAAGTTACCAGTTAAAGGAATATTCGACACCATATATTCCATCAAGAAAAAAAAAAACAACACAAATTCTTCTTCTATAAAGACTCATGTGTTCCATCCTCATTGAATCTTGAGAAAAACATAGATTTCTAATTCAAATCATAAAAAACAGCAATTCAAATGCTTTCCTATTCTGCATCATCGAGTTGTCACCCAGTCTTCTGTTTAGTAGGCTGTACTGGTAGAAATAGCAACCCTGTGACAGATGGCAGTAGATATCTGGGCTGTGCTGGTTGACTTCAGAAAGGTAAATAAATGAGTGGCACACAGCATAGCAGAATTCATTTGTTCTGATATGCTACTTCTAAAACGTCATTGTTAGATAGAGCATGCAAGGAAATTACTTCTGGGAACCTCAGGTCAGTATCAGTAACATTTTCTGAGACAATACCTCAGCTTCCAGGGTTGCTTTTAGTCAGACCCTATTGCAGAGAAAACGTACTGCAGTTTTGTACAAATCACTAAAAGCATGGGAGTGATCCGGCAAAAAATTTTCATAGAAAATAATAACAGGAGATATTCTTCACAGCTTTAAAGTTTGCTCATATCCACATTATGCTAGCTCCGGGTGCCTGCTTGAGGCCACTCAGCATCAGTCTAGGAGTGACCCTGGTTTCCTGGGGGCTGCCACTCACAGCTTCCCCAAACGCAGGGCGTCCTCCAGCAGCTCTGTTAGTGCTGGCTCCTCTGGATGAGAGCGAGCCCCAGGCTGATGTTGCAGGTGCAGGCGAGAATAAAGGCCAGAGAGAAGGGCCCTGGTGTGATTTCCAGCTCTTTTATTTCCTGGGGAGAAGCATCAGGAAAGGCAGGAGAGGGTCCGGGGTCCGGGACAGGCAGCGTGAGGGTGCAGGGCCCGGGACAGGCGGCGTGAGGGTCCAGGGTCCGGGAGAGGCGGCGCGAGGATTGGGAAGAGCTGGAGGCTTCAGGAACCAGAGACGATAGGCAGGGGGACAGCAGGGGATTTATAGGGATACAAGCAGGGGAGAGTAACCAATTGGGGTACAAGGATTTACATGGAACCAATCGAGAACTGAACAGCAATGAAGTTTCTAGAACTTAATCTTACAGGGAACATGAAGTAATACCATAATCAATCAATAAACTGAAACATGGTAATGAAGTTGCGAGGGATGCTGGGGGTGAGCCAAATCTCACCCTGACCAGGGAGTGTGACTCAGATGGTGGCAACCTCAGGCTGAATCCACCAGTCTTGAGCCTGTGGGGCTGTGCCTTTTGCCACATACATGGCCACATCCACACCTAAGATTGAGCAGATAATTGCATTTTGTTGACTGTAGAGAATAAAAAGAGAGCTACAGAGAGGAAATGGAACAGAGGCCCTTTCCTAATACACTGTGTAAATCAGACAATAAACCCCACAGCAAATCATTACTTGACTTCTCTGGTGTTGCTGTATTCCCAGCTGCTGCAGACTCTGCTTTGACATCACCAGAACTGCAGCTCAGAAGTTATGCTGGTGATTCTGATACCCCTTTCCTTGAACTGCAATCATTCTTTGTGGAAAGACAGGGTGAAATGATTTCCTGGACTGTGGCTGACAGAGTCTTTTGAGAAATTCTTCTTTCCCATACAAACTATGCAAAACAAACAGATAACTCTTGGACATCCGTTGTTCGTCTTGAGATGTTTTGGTTCAGACTGAGTGTGTTTTGGAATGGATGTTGTGAGGCTCCAGCCAATCACCCGGGGGGTGGTTGGTCACCTGATGGGTTTTTACCATATATCAAGGGAATAGAATAATAAAGGAGGCTGCTGCTGCTGCTGCTTTAACTGGACTGGCTGTGTGTCTCCTTGCTTGCTCTTTAGCAACACTGGACTACTTACAGGTAAGACATAACATCTGGCAGATCAGCCTGTGTTCTACTCACATACTGTTGTTCTTTCCTATACACAAAGAATTCTTATCCTAATTCTCAAACGGCTTAACTCTGCCCTTTCTTTTTCTCCCCCACCCCTTTTTTAATTACTTGCTATTAAAATAAAACCCCAGACTATCATATTTTTAAAACTGAAATGTTTCATGATCACCTAGCTCTCTTTGATACTTGGTCAACCCCCATGACTACGGGTTCTGAAGGATAACTCTCTTGATGATATTTTCACAACCCTGAGCTGAGGAAATGCTGTCATCTGCATTTTGCAGGCAAAGGGTCAATATCAGAGGAACTGATGGAAGAGTTTCCTTTCTGAGAATGGATTCTGTACTTTATACACTGAACAATGAGTGAAACTAACATCTATGCACATTTGCCTCTCTTCTAAAATATGCTGCAATTCTTGATTTATTTATACTTATTTCTTCCTCACTCTTGTTACATGTCTGAAAAGATTCAGCTCATGCACTGTGTAACTCATGGACTGTAACTGCATTTCAAACAGCCTTCCACCAGAACAAGAGACATGCTTACTGGATTTGGTTTGTATGAGTAATTTAGTACTGGTTTTGCTCTCAGACTAAAAGGGCACGTGTTGCCTTGCTCTTAGCAGCTGAAAATAACTATTTCATAGTAGCTAGTTTTCAAGGTTGTTGTTCTGTAAACATAGCCATGTTATTGTAGAACTATCGTATCATATGCATTCCTTTCCCATGGACACAGACCTTTGATGGACATTCTCTTTGACCACTATATTTGAAGGAGGAAGAACTGATTTCCTCCAATGACTAGTGATTTCTAAAAGGGTATATAAGATTAAAGAAGGTGGGTCTTGCCCCCTTCCTTCCTTCCTTTCCTTTGAACCTGAACAGCTGTCTCTGGCTCTTCTTTCTGCGCCGTCAGCACCTAGTAGCATTCCAGCAGCATTAGGCATGATCTTTAGAATCAGTGTCACTCTGTGATTACGAATCAAACTTTTCCTTCTATGAATAGTCTATAACACTAGATGTTTTAATAAGACCCCTTGAAAAATATTTAATAAACTAAGCATAGAAATATATGAATGTAAAAGTGGTAGAAACTGGTGACTTGAAACAACTTGTCCTGCACATGTGGACCTTGACCTTTCAAAAACTTCTGTAGATATACATATGCTTGGGTGTGGTTTGCAAGACTGAAGCCTTTAAGCTTTCCAAAAGATACTATTGATAAACATTCCTAAGTACCTGCCTAGCTACTCTGAGCCCTTCTCGTCAATGAATGCTATGCAGATGAATAACCACACTTGGTTCTTTTGGTAAAAAAAATAAGATTTGGTATGCTTTTGCATAGCAACCACAAGCAATTGTAAGGGTGGGAAGCCTGTGTGAAGAGGGGCCTCAAAGAACCTATTCCAAAAGCTGAATTTCACATCCATCCTACTGTTTCCTCTCTACCCACTACACTGGAAAGCATGTTTACTAGCTCTCACTGTTGAGCACACAGGTTAGTTTAGTTTTATGTAGAAAACATTCCTGTCATTCCCTCATGCCACGGGTATCTGTGCTACATGTGCTACATACCTGAGCCTTTAGGTCAATGCTGATTTGGGCTACACAGTTCAGAGAGAAAAACTACATACTCTGTTAGTAAGGCCACTAACTGAGGTGATCAAGATCAGCACTCAAATTCTAAACCTTGCTTAATTCTGTAACAAGTCTGCAAAGTTATTGATGAACTGTATTTTTGTGGCTCTGGAAAGTAAGCACCATTTTGACAGTAAAGTCATGGCATCAGGAAAATTACTCCTCTCTTCTCAGGTGAAAATCTGGTAGCAGGTGAAAAGTAAATAAGCAGGGCCACCTGAGCAATGGAGACAATCTTGCTGAATGAATGAGAAAGAATCCAGCCTCAGTTTCAGCAAGAAACCAAAGCATATAATGTAGTGAGAGACAAATTTCTTTTGTTTTCTTTGATCTTAGACATCTGATATATACCTGCTGCTGTTTCAGTGTGCCCTTTACATTTGTTGTGAAGGAGAACTTTAGGTTGCTCAAAGAATGTATTCTAAAGAATATTCCAAAGAGTATTCTGACACCATAGTGCAGCCCTAGGGGGGTGGAGAGTGAATGAGAGTTGCATTACCACAACCTCACTTTGGCAATATCTATCAAGGTTCTCCAAAACCTAATCATTTCATATGTGTATGCATATATGTATGTTTTTGTTTAGGCAGACTTTGAAAGTTCTTATCTTAGTGATACCCAGAAACTATCAGAAACATATTTGCACTTAAAGAAAGGCCTACATATGCAGTTTTCTCAGTATCTTAGCTAGACTGTGCCTGGCCTTACATAACATCAATTTTAAAATGAAATCAGAAGGAAGAGCATGTTTCGCATGCAGAGCAGAAGGGGTCTTATGTTGAAGAGAATGAAAGGAAAAACGGGTGCAGGTGTAGGGAAAGGATTGACAAATATATAATATTATTGTTAACAGAAATCTATTAGTGAAGTGAGTTGCTATGAGGTTTATAAGTCTCAGAAGTATAGAAGCAAATTCACTGTTGCTATTACACAGCAATACCAGAGTCAATTTTAAGTGCGTAGAAAAAGTAAATCAGCTGGTAAGAAATCCTAACAAGCTGTTCTATAATGCCAATCTCAAAAATAAGTAGATAGACAAAAAATAAATAAATCTATATACTGTGAAAAAATGTAGATTTATGTAGCTTGTCTCTTTCTGATTATGTCTGGCTTTTTGTTTTTTCTATTTTATAAGTCAGTAATAAAAGATACAATCTGTTAGCTCATGGATACACTTGCAAATGCACAAAAGCACTGTTTCGAGAAATGTGACTTGTTCTCAAACACATCAGGGAAGAAAAACTCAGCATCTCTCACATACATACTGTGAATAAATGCATAAAAAAGGATGCAAATATGAATTTAATCAATAGCTATAGAGATTTGAAGAAATGTTTTCCTTCATGACTGAGAAGTACTAGTATACTAGTTTTAGACATTGTGTTTCTAAATAATCAAGTCACACTTGAGGATGAATTGCTTAGCCTGTCTGCATTGAGAGAAATGAGATGCAACAAATTTAAACAGTTTGGTTTAGACCTTCTGAAAGAGTCTTAACAGAGATGAATTCTTTGAGCAGTGTGCTATTGACTAGCTTGCATGGACCATCACTCACTAGCACACTAAGCATGGTGCAAAGCTACAGGAGGAATCACATTGCTCAAGTTGAGGATGCATCTGAAAAATCACAAAGAGCTACTGGTGGACTTCTGTCAAGGAGCTGATGGTCTCAGAAAATGAGGCAACCTCTACCCTGACAGCTGTTTTTCCACCTGATTATGCTCAGTCTAAAGAAGTTGTAACATCAAATTTCTGTCTGTCCAAGCAAGCGCCAAGTGACCGTGGTGGCACAGCATGAGGGTCTTGCTCTGCCACCACTGCCTCAGCTCTGGCCATGGAGCTGGACTGGGAGACGCTCACACAACACTCAGACCTCCTCCAAAGTCAGCAGTGTGGAGATATCCAGTGGTGATGAGGTCTTGCATTGCCTCCCTGTGTAAAGGGTAAATTTCACACAGACTTTGCAACGAAATGGATTTCATTTCCACAGTCACAAATGCAGTGCCTTCCACCAGCGCTGGAATCACTTTCAACTTAAATAAATTGAAGCTGGAAGCAGAGCAGGGGAAATCAAACTAGCAAAGGAAAAAAATACTGCTTAAACAGACTGGAACAGTTATTGCTGCCTGCTAGGAAATGTTTTTCTAGTCTTTTATCATTACTTAGAATCCTTAGTCCCATGTGATTAGCAAATTCATCTTGAAACACTTGTGTTTCTTGACTTCAGTTGAAAAATTAAGTGGTATCTTTAAATTCTTGTTCTTCATCTCATTGAAAAGAGATGTTTTGCAGCACTTGGATTCTTGCATATATGATCAAGCTGCACATTTCCTATCTTATTCAACACCTTACAATCTCCTGTGTGCCGATTACGCACAGTGCAGTGATATGTCTAGAGATAATTATTTCTATCTCCTACAAAGGGGCAAAGGATATGAGAGTCATCTCATGTTTACCTTTTTATATAGTTTTAAATGCCTGGCTGGGTTGGTTTATATAGGAGGACACACTTTATTCTAGAATTTTTTCCTGAAAACAAATGCTAAGGGAGACACTTATGAAAGAAATGGGTCTTCACTCAGAAGTCTCTGAAAATTATTTGGATTGCTGCAATGAACAGACAAAGAAAGGATGATGCAAATATATATTTTTTTTATGACATAAGGGAGTGGCCCAGGAAAAGAGTCCTAGAAATACTGGTGAAAGAAAATTCAAAGCCAAATTCTTGCCCATTTCAGCGGCTTTGAAGGAGGAAAACGGAATTATTCTGGTTGTGTAAGGAGTCCCATAGGCCAAGTTCTGCAAAGGAAGCTGTAAGATACCCTCTCCCTGGAAAAAGGGCCAGTCTACATAGTAATTCCTTATCCCAAGGCGGTGATGCAGATACCTCCGGATAATGTGGCATGTGAAGAGAAGAGAATGCTGTGAGGTAGCCAGAGCCACTGTGAATACGCAAGAAACAGGGTCAAGGTGGAACAAATCCGCTCTGCTTGCTAGTGGATAAGACAACAGCAAGCAGGGCAGAGGTTTCAACTCAAGAGAAGCAGCATGATGGTAGTTGAGTTCATGAATGACACTGACACTGGTAGTTTTCATCACTGGAAGGCTAGTAGAATAATTTAGTGAATGCCGTGTCAAAGACCAAAACCCATTCAATCCTACCTTAGCACATAGAGGAGCCACCACTGGCAACACATCAAATTTCTCTGTTATGCCCTGTGTATAGTGCAAGCTGGTTCCTTTTCTTTCTGATACTTCACCTAGATTTTAAATTTTGTCTCACATTGCTGTGTGAAAACCAGCAATACCTTTTGTTTCACTTCAAGCATGTAAAGTCTCATAGAAACTTTTTTATTGGTAAAATCTCATCTCAGGTCATGTACCTGCCCACAGAGGTGAGCTTAGGAGCAATGGACAGTGAGGGAGCACACTAACAAGGAGACTCCACGGGTGTTCATTCTACAGATTGAAAACTACTCCCTAGGACTTTCCACTGTGCTTATTGGAAGCAGCCATCCTGAGGGATCTGAAGTGTGCACAGTGGTGGATGATGCTCCATTTGTAGCTCCATTCTGCCCCGTGTGACTTCCATTTGACCTTGAAAACATTGCAAACACTGGCTGTGATAAAAAGTTCTACACAAATAGGACAAGCAGCATGGCTGATGAAGCTGTACTTTTGCCAAGATAGTCTGGCAGACCCTAGTAGCAGAAAATAATATAAAATATACAATTTATTTTGCTCTGCAAGTGAGCCAAAATCTTTAATATCATAGCCTGAGGTAGAATCATGCTCTACTCCTTGTCAGACATCACAAATGGAGAACATGGGACCACAGGGCAGGAAAGGTTCTTCAAGGCAGGACCTGTGATCAGATGCTAGTAACTAATTTTCTCAGCCCCTTACAGGTCTCCATATTCCCTTCCGGTTTTACTTAGGATCACTAACGACTCCACAGCTGAGGCAGAAATACAAAACTCTGCATGAAGCACAAACACATGTTTCAAAAATCTGTTTCAGCCATGACCCAGGACAATCCTTCATATAAACTGCAAAATTCTGCAACGTGAATATTAGGTATTACATTTATATTTTAGCCAGGAACCTGGAAAAAATAATTTCTGGAAAAAACCCTCTGTTGCTTTCCATAATGACTAATTTCCCACAACAGGAAAAAAAGTAACATCAGCACTTTCACTTAAATAGCAATATCTCTTCAGCTATTAATTATAATAATGGTTAGTCAGCCTACATTCAGACCACCCCTAGAGGATGGATGGATACTAAAGGATACTAAAAGATGCACCACAAATATTCTTTCATCAGCACAGTAAATAGGACTTCATTCAAAAATTTAATCGGTAAGTAACATTTGGATTCTACCTGTGTGAAAAGATTAAAAAAAAGCACCACCTGCAGATTGGCAGGCTGCTGTCAGCACAGGATGCTTCATGCAAAAACAGGCCCAAGGAGAACATCTATAGGCTCTCCACTGGCTTAAATGGAGTGGGTTGAGTTGTCTCAGCTATGTTCAGTGGGCAGTTATCCATATTGAAAAAGAAAAAGACAAAGAAAAAGACAAAGGAAATAAAAAGAAAAAGAGAAAGAGAAAAAGAAGAAGTTGCTTGTTGTTGATTTTAATAGGTGACAAAAAGTATTCTGGGTTCATCAGGGACACCAAGGACTGCTTAAGCATTAATACTAAACCCCATCTACAATGGTTCCTCCAAAGCATCGAGGAGGTAAAGAAGTTTGTTGTGCTAACCTTTCAGGCTGCTCTGCAGGCAGAGGATGCAGATGTTTGACTGGCACCTTTCCCTGGTCAGCATACACAGCTAACTCTAAGGGATGAAAGACAGCTGGACCACTTGGCTGGAAATGAAGCAGGAAACAAAGCTGCAGTAGATAATTTTGTCTGTTGGAATATGAACAATTTTGGCTACACACAGGAAGACCAAGTCTCCATTCTGAACATAATTTTCTTTCCATTGCAATATTTTATTTTAAAATACTGAGTTCCATTGCCATAAATTTCCATGTTTCACAGTCTGAAGCTTGTCACTTCCACTGTACTTGTTGTTTTAAATGACAGGTTAACTGTATCGCCTTGAGCTAGTTGTCTTTCTGCAGAGGGAAACAAGAAGAACATGCTACTTACAAATATGGTACTGATTCAGCATCAGCTTTAATTATTACTGGTAAGAGTAGTACCAGGAGTTCCTGTGATAGTGAGCCAAGGGAGAGGGGCAAGCTAGCTAACCCCAACAGAGCACTGGCTCAGCACAGAACTAAATGAATGGGAAAATCTACACAATTTAAAATCACTCATAAAGATCCCAGTTTTCAATTGTAACACTTTAGTTGTCCACCTAAAACCCAGATGGCATCCTGCCAAGCTTCTAAAACCTTACTCCAGATTCTTGGGGGACCTTTCCTAGTTTCCCTTGCTGTGCTTCTCATGAAGCTGCACAAAAATGTAGTCCTGTTTGCTGGTGAAAACCTGTATTATCTGCAGAGGCATTGTACAGAAGAGCCAGTCTCTGACCACATTTAACACAGCATAATTTCAGGATGTTTGAGAGCTGTCAGTGCTGGAATAGTATGAATGGCTATGTTGTGAAAAGTATTTGAGGCAGGGATAGGAACCTGCTCTTGTACTTCAGTAGTTGAATCAAATCTGCAAAAGTGGCATAGGAACATTCAAAGAGAACACTGAACTTTTTATGTATTTGTTTAGGAAAGTATTCCTTCTGTTTTACAGAGAAAATATTTAAAATTTCCTCCTTAGTGCTCTTCAATCTCCATCTGTAAATTTAAAATGCTTTGATGTTCTATTTTGGGGGTAACTGCTCTTAATCTCGTAAGAAATGTAGAATTCATTAAGAAAATTATTTAATTTAGGATGTTGCAGCTTGATACGACATTTTCTAGTTGTTTGAACTTTTTGACAATTAAAGTTCCAAAATCTTTTCCTAAACAAGTGGGCCAACTTGTGGTATATGGAAGGAGAAAGGTGTAATTAGGCTGTTTTAATATACAGGGAGTGCTGCCTTTAAGGATCTGTGAGAACTGCTAGACGTTTTCTGTAAGAAAATCAAGTGCAAGTATCAGAAATCTCTTGAAGATTGATTCACACCTGGCAGACATTCAGTTCTGAAGGAAGGATTGCTCTCTGTCAGGTAAAATGCATCAAAGGGCAAGATCACTGAATGCCTCCAGGGCTTATCCTAAGGAGGAAGGCAGGGCTTTCATTTGGCAGGAAGATGCTTAGAATTTTTTTTATTGCTGTTAGCTTTGCCTTTTTGTGTGTGGGTGTTTTTTGTTGTTTTGTAAGGGATTTTTGTATGTTTTTTAAGGTGGATTATGCAATCT
Source organism: Climacteris rufus (assembly GCA_013398175.1). NCBI lineage: Eukaryota > Metazoa > Chordata > Aves > Passeriformes > Climacteridae > Climacteris > Climacteris rufus. Next base: position 92,362 of record VZRZ01002543.1, read on the forward strand.
TGACCCGAAGTGATTGTGGCACTTCTTATCGTATCTTTCACAAGGTACAACCAATCTTCAGTCCCATACCTGTACAGTTTTTGTGGAAGGGCGTGCAATATCTTCACAGCTATGGTGACAGTGATTTATTTACCAAAGGGACATGGTAGCAATGTATGACCTGTGTCTGGCCGAGTTTTTGTCCTGAGCCTCAGCAACATTTTGTGAGGTGAAGGGAAGGATCCTTGTTTTTCTCTGCAGTCTAGGTTTGGGCTAAGGAGTTATTCCTCAAGTTTAGACACAGCTGGGCGTAAAAGAAGTTATGTATGGAACCTGTGTAAGTACTGAGACAGGGCAAATACCCTTTACCCCTGTTGTTCCATCAGATGAGCTGTGTTCTTGCAGAGGGACTCAAAACCAGAAAGAGTGCAGGATGAATACCTTGGGGTCCCTGCATTATGCACAGGAAGGATTTTGAAGGAATTTTGAAGGATGGATTGGTTTCCTTCAGAAACAGCCAAAACACAGATTTTTCACAGACATTCAGATTTTTCACTGCTGCTCCACCACAATGCTTTCTCTCTACCAAAATCATTCAACTCTGTTTTTTGACAATGACTTCTGATCTTCCAGACCAGGGTGGAATTTGTTCACGAGGATGGATTTTGTGGAATCATGATAAAACACAGCGTTCTTGTGTTGTATATAGCATTTCTATGATACATTGTTTATTGTTGCCTGCTATACACTAATTTTTCTTTTGTTTTGAGAGGAAATAGACATTATAAAAAAATTAAAAATCCATGTGGCTAATATCAATGGGCTTTTATATAAAATCTCAAGGGCTATTAATTTTATCTAAAATTTGTATAATGGATTCAAGCTTTACAGTACAGAAGTAGACTGCAAAATGAAATGAAACAGACGTAAGACCATTAGGTACTGCAAACTCCAATTTTTCATGTTAATAGACTATTTTGTCAGATTTACACTGAAGAGATGATGATATAGTTATGCAGAAAAGATAGTGATATATACAGAAAAAATACTATCTGATCAGTCACCCTCAGTCCTTTTCTTTTTTTTTTTTGGCTCTGCATTTACATCTAGTGATGTAAAGAACCTGGCTTCACATTTAGTCCTCCAAAAGTCCCTATGTTTCTCTTTTCATCTGGAGTCTTCTTGCATTTTACAGATCTCTTATCTTCCCTGACCTGCAAGGACTTCACAAATTTCCAAGTAATGGTATAACATTTGAGGAATGCTCTATGAAGGAAAAATTATGAGAATACGAGGATTACTTTGCTGTCAAGAGATTTCACTGTACTAAAGTCAATCATATGAATTAAAGGATTTTGAAAAATGAATAATTCATGCACACTAAATTAATTAACGCATTTTCAAGACAGGCTCAGTACGTTTTCCCAGGTTAGCCATCAGCACATGAGCAGAGCTACAACAGCTCTGCCATCTTTGCTCCCTATAGTCATTCAGATTTGGAAAGAGGATGCGATTTGCATAGCACTTGTGTGTCAGTGAAAGGATTATTCTTTTTATTTAGTAGCCAAAATTATTCCATATACCTATTACTCTTTATCCCCTCCCTCCTTCCCTTTGCAAAATACTAGGAGCAAAACAACTGTTTCTTCATAAACACTCCAACTACTGTGTTGAATAGAGTTGACATTTACATAAATGTATTGCAGTGCAGTTGTTGAACATATACAGGCATGATTCTCTAATCCCATTTTAATTAGATGGATGTTGCAAGCATACAAAAATTACAAGCCTCGATCCCTGGTGGTGATGCCATACTGGCAAGGAATCAATCACCACGGCCTTGGTTGCCATGGAAACTGATAGCTCCTGTGCCACCATCTAAATGCTAAATGATTGGTGGTGTACTCCTAATGCAGGGAGAGCAATGAGTTTTTATATCCCGTCCAGCAGCTGTGCCAGAGAGTTAATTAAAAGCAGAGAACATGAAATAAATCCAAATCTGTGAAGAAATAAAATGTACAGTACAAATTGAATTCCCGTGTTGGACAGAAATTAATATGCAGCACAAACCACAGAGCTGCCTGAATAAGCAGCAGCTGTGAATCCTGGGAATGGGTACCTCCATGGCAGCTAAAACCCAAAAGTGGAGAGATCACCTCCTTATGTTGTTACCTAAACAATCTATTCCTTCAGCGCTTGTGTGGACTGATGCATACAAATGTATCCTCAAAATGTTAAAGGTTTGCAGAAGAGCAGAAAGGATAAAGCTTAACCAAGATCTAATTAACAAACTTAGCAACTGCAGTTTATCGATTGCATACATGATGTAAGTAAATGTTTGCACTGCTGTACTCAAATTCACCAGACAACTTTATCAAAGTCAATGTGGTTTTATTGATAAGCAGTGAATTTTGAAGTCATATTTAAAATATCAAAATTTGGGTAGCCACCCCTGAAATGCTTTTATCTCAACAAAATTAGGTCTGTATACAATATTTTTTGGTAGAGTGGAATGCAGTTGATCAAGCCTGTAATATTCAGCACAAAGGCCTAAGGCTCTCACAGCCTAGTCTTCCCCATCCTCAGCCCTACTGCTTAGGAGGCAGAGTCCCGTGAGTGGGACTGCACATCTCCATTTTGGAAAGACATTTAACCACTCAGACACCACAAACACGGAAAGTGAAAAAAGACACCACAGCTGAACTCACTCTGCTGTGCACAAGTGAAATTAAGGAGGGAAATGTTAACAGTGAGGAAGTCTCATTCCAACCCCATATGCAAACGTGTCCTGAACAGCCATCTTTGAAGACAAGTAACAAAAATTACTTTATTACTGCCTACGTCTGTGGCTCTTTAGATGATCTGCATCTTGTATCAAACCTTTTACATTCAGTGATTTCCTGTTGGCCTATTGAGCAGCCTGGTTGGTTGAGATGATCAGTCCTGGACATTTTTTCCCTTCATTTCCACCCCTTCTCTTTCCTGCTGCCAGCTCTTACAGCTGATGTCAGCAACACCAAAGTCTGAGGATTTTTCTCAACTTCTGAAACAGCATGAGAAAAAACAAAGCTGTTGGACTATTCCTGGAGATGAAACTATGGTGTTCTAACACCACAATTTTCACATTCATAATAATTTTTCCAAGTGAGTGAAATACTGATTGTCTTTAAAATCGCCTCCTTTTGGCTTTAAGTTATGAAGTAAAAATATTAGTGCTTTTCAAACACCTTTTTAGTAGGTGTTTTACACGAAGAGCAGACACTAGTAACAAACTTCACTTGGGTATCCGCTATGACAATTTCCTTGCTGCTTTTCACAGAGGAGATGAATGTCAAAGAATCCCTTGATTTTGCCTTTTCAACAGTGCACCTCCTGTCACCTGTACTATCTTCTCCAGCAAAAGAAGAATAGATCTTCTGTAAGACCATACGTGTAGTAAATTGTGAAGTTTTACAGTTTATTTTGTGTGGTTTAAGTAACATGGTACAAATTAAGTCGTAAATAGATGTTGATAAAGTCTACTCATGATTCATCTCAAGCCTTCATGTCACTGTGGGGTCACAAGCCTCAGAAATAAATAGAAATAATAACCTTAAACCTGTCACCTTAATTAGCAATTCAGAAAACTGTTCATATTTTCAATGATTTTTTGTCACTTTATGTAAGTTTCATAAAAATAAAATAACCTGCGTTGAAAATAGACACTTTTCACTAAAGCTGTATCTTTTTTCTAAAAATAAAAGAAAATATACAAGAGAGCAAGTTGAAATTTAAAAGAAGACCAGCAATCACCTGTATCAGCACACAGTGGAGGGTGAGTAGGTCAAGAGCAGCCCTGTGAGAAGGACTTGGGGTGCAGGTGGGTGAGAGGCTGGACATGACCCAGCCATGGGCACTCACAGCCCAGAAAGCCAAACGTGTCCCGGGCTGCATCCAGTGCAGCGTGCCAGCAGGGTGAGGGAGAAGATTTTGCTCCTTCGCTCCCCTCTGGTGAGACCCCATCCGGAACACTGCATTCAGCTCTGGGCCTCCAGCACAGGAAGGACATGGATCTGTTCGAGTGAGTCCAGAGAAGGCTACCAAGATGATGAGAGGTATGGAATAGGTCTCCTATAAGGAAAGTCTAAAAGAGTTGGGGCTGTTCATCTTGGAGAAGGCTCCAGGTCGGCCTTATTATGGCCTTTCAATACTTAACAGAAGCTTATGAGAAAGATGGGACAGATGTTTTAGCAGAGCATGTTGTTACAGGGGAAGGGAGAAGGATTTTAAACTAATACAGTGTCAATTTGTACTAAATACTGTAAAAAAGATTTTTTTCTTCATGAGGTAAAGCACTGGGGCAGGTTGTCCAGAAAGGTGATAGATGCACCATCTCTGGACACATTCACAGTCAGATTGGATGGGACTCTTAGGTCCCTGTTTATTGCAGCATTGTTGGACTACAGGGCTTCCAAAAGATTTTTTCAACCCAAACTATTCTATGAGTCTATAATTAATTAGTTGCTGATGTGTTGCTTTAGCTACACTTATTTTTGTACAGTTGAAGAGACTTCATACAGTGCATACCCCTGATGTATTTTTTTTTCTATTTATAGTAATTTGGACAGGAGTATTGATCCATTGAGTCAACTGTTTGACAGATTACCCTGTGTGGTAGTTTGAGGTGATCTGGCTTTTTGGCTGTGGTAGGGGCCAAAAGATGGCTCCTGTAAAGAACTGCCAGAAGCTTCCGCAGCTGTCCAGTCAGGGCCTATCTCTTCAGGGCCTGGCTCCAGAAAGATTGATGTGCTGTTTTCCACAGCTAGACCAGTTAAGAAAGAAGGTAATACGTGATAACATATTTAAGAAGCAAACGGGGAAGTAGGCAGGCGTGTGCCATGTAGCAATAGATAGGTAGCTGTTAGGCAGGGGAAAGGAGTACAGCATATCAAAGAAACAGCAGATATGAACACCTGTGAAGCCGGCCAAGAAGAAGGAGGGAGGAGGAGGAGGTCCTTAAATCATTGGAGCTGAAAACCTCTCCGCTGTCTGTGGTAAGGGACGGTACCAAATGCAGTGGAGCCAAGATCCACCCCATTACGGAGCAGAAGGGAGTGATCTCCTACAAGAGAGACTGTGTCTGGTGGGAACTGACATGATTAACAAGGTCTTTGCTCCTGAAACCAGGAATGGAATCAATCAAGTTAAAAGAGCCTGGTTTTATTCCTACCCTAACAGAGTGTGGTAGTTTGAGGGGGGCCTAGCTTTTTGGGTGTGGTAGGGGCCAAAAGATGGCTCCTGTAAAGAGCTGCCAGAAGCTTCCACAGCTGTCCAGCCAGGGCCTATCTCTGATGGACGGGCTGTTAGCCACCTCTGGGCCAATTAGGAAGGAAGGTAACTCCTCTGTGACAACATATTTAAGAAGCAAACTGAGAAGTAGGTATGTGCACGCCATTGTAGCTAGAACCATGTAGCAATAGATATGTAGTTGTTAGGCAGAGGAGATGAGTACAGCATATAAAAGAAACAGCAGATATGAACATCAGCAAAGCCGGTCAAGAAGAAGAAGGGAGGAGGAGGAGGAGGTCCTTAAATCATCAGAGCTGAAGACATCTCCCCTGCCTGTGGTAAGGGACGGTACCAAATGCAGTGGAGCTGAGATCCACTCCACTATGGGGCAGAAGGGAGTGATCTCCTACAAGAGGGACTTTGGTCCGATGAGGAATTGACGCAGATAATGAGGTTTCTGCTCCTGGGGACTGGACTGAAGGAGTCAATTGAGTTAAAGAAGCTGTGTGTCACCCTTACCCTAAGTTTGGATCAGCCTGACCTGGGAGGAAAAAAAACAGTGGTGGCAGGTCCAGGCAGGCTGCCTGCCAACTTCTGCAAACCTGCCATGGTGACAAAAGAGTGAGGGGGAGTATCTGTGAAATAGGGGAAACCTCTGAGGACTGACTGAACTAACTAGGAGGGAAACCCCACCCTCCCTGGGTTCCCTTTACCTTCTGGGAGAAGGGAGGGCTGTGGGGCTGTTGTTGAGGGGGTGAGTGGAGGGAGACGAAAGAGTGTTTAATAAGATGTTGTTTTTTTTTTTACTTGCTCCTTTCACTCTGTAATAAATTTACTTTATCACTTATAAGTTTTGAGCCTGTTTTAGCCTGGCTGTAATTCTGTCCAGTCAAGGTTCTTATCTCAGCAACATATTCCTTTAAAGGAGGTGAAAAGTGGCCTTTTGTGGGGCCTTGGCTTTTTGGCCAGGGTTAAACCACAACAGAGAGAGACCAGCTTGACGGGGGGAGGGAGCGATGGGGCAGCACCAGAGTCCGGGCGGGCTGCCTGCCAACTTCCACTAACTTGCCATGGTGCCAAAAGAGAGAGAGAGTACCTGCAAACTAGGGGTAAGAGACAGAAGAAAAAACCCAACCTCCCTTCCAGGTATTTTGGCCAAGAAGAGGAAACACTTGAGGACAGAACGACCTAGGATGAAAAACCCCCAGACTTCCTTTTACCTTCTGGGAGAAGGGGGAAGAGCTGTTGGGGGGAGGGGAAATAAAAGAGAAAAAATTGTTAAAAAGATGGTTTTTTTGCTTGCTCCTTTCACTCTGTTATAAATTCAATTTATCACTTATAAGTTTTAAGCCTGTTTTAGCTTGTTTTAGAGGTTTTTTTCTCTCTCAGGGTTATCTCAGCAACACATTCCTTTAAAGGGGGGAAAAAGCAGCCTTTGGTGGGGCCTTGGCCTTTGGCCAGGGCGAAACCACGACACCCTGGAACTTGAGTTCTAGTACTATAAAAGTAGATTTAGTGAATCACTGGCAACTGTAAAAGACAATTGCTCGTTACCTTAGTACATTCACATAGGTATTATTATGCCTTATTATATTATTATAGTCTTCTGATAACATCTGGATAGAGTATTAAAAAAAAGCTGAACTATGCAACAAAATACTCATAGGTGATAGGGTCCTGAAACTATGTATAATGTAGGAAGGGCGTATGTATACTATGGAGAAAAATATGTAAATCTGTTGAACATGTATGCATCAGGGAGAGAAGAAATTATTTTGAACTTGCTTTCAAATTATATACCTATGTATCAGTTGAGTTTACTGAAATTCCAGTGCTTAAAGCAAAATGAAACCAGGGGAAGGCCTTGAGAAGAAAATCAGCTGTGACAGAAGTGATCATATTCTAAGCAGCTGTTAATCAAAAGAAACAAATATTGACAACAGTCTACCTTTTCTAAGTTGGTTGCCAGTTAGATGAATGCATCCAACATTTCCATAAGCCTTAACAAAAGTTTTGGATAGAGGACGTTATTGTTGATCACTAGTATTGATTTGCATTGCAATGAGTTAATGGGTTTTGGTGTCTCCAAGGGTGGTCAGAATCCACTTTGCTCACCACTGCTTCTACTCCTGCTGAAGACCAGGGGCATTGCTGGGCCTCTTCTGGGGGATGGGGGGGAATGTGTGTGTATATGCGCGCGCGTGCGCACGGGGAGCTGGGTATGTGGCATTTTTCCATGTTCCTTTCCTGTTCCCTGGAATGAGCTAATTCTGAAGATGTAGTTTTCTTCCCACAAAAAAGCTGCCCCAAGTGTCAAAATCTCCACACCTCTTGATTGAAACAGCTATCTATTGTTGAAAGGTCATATAGTTTCTTGTCTTTGTTTAATATCCTACTACCTATGTGCCACTATCTTCGATGTGTGCTATGTTTTATAGTCTTGGACTAGGCTCAAAGCCTAGTTCTGACTAGTTTGGGGGACAGTTTTATTGATATCTTCTCTGAACTGCTCCTTTGCTGAGAGTGAAATTTTCGAAAGACTGAAATAATATATGTCCAAACTCTCTGTCAGTGGTAATCTGGCAACTAATTCACTCAAATGCCTTTAAAATACCACTTTGCTCTCAAAAGTGAAATCAGTTTAGTCAGAAAGAAAAGTTGCATTTTTCCAACATTAATAGTGAAATTACCCTATTTGTTCTTTTAGGTAGAAAAAGGATTTTGCCTTTTTCTACCAGAAAAACAAGCAAATAAACAAACAAAGCAAACCAAAACAAAACACAGAGTCACAGAGGAGTATGTCTCTGGTTTATGTCCCTTTTCTTCTTAGTATTGACATCATATTAAGTTACCTTCCAGATCCATTGCAATACAAATTAAATAGTAGGTGCTGGGTCCAGACAGCCAACTCACTGGCTGATGCCACTGTCAATCATTATGGTCCTCCACAGTGATTGCCTCTCCCGACTGCCCTCCCCTCACCTCCATTTTATAACACACCCTGAGCGCCATTTTGGCCATCTTCTCCGCACCATGTTCCAGTAATAAAACCTCGCTGACGATAAGCGGAAAAGAACCCTTTCTCATCTCTTCACTTCCCTGCATAAATTAAACTGCTGTGCGTGAGCTAAGCCTAGATTCTGTGGGAGTCTCGATGCCTGGTTTGCCTCTCATTGGAGACTAGATAAGGCCTGAGTTGCGTTATTTAGGAAAACAGAGAGACTCCGAGTTACGCAAGAGACTCCGAGTTACTC
>VZRZ01002544.1:0-58186 GCA_013398175.1 Climacteris rufus
CGCGGTGGCCGGAGGGGACGGGGATCGGTCGGCGGGCGCCCCGCAGGGATGGCGCGCGTCCTGCTGGGCACTGCGGGCGGGAGTCAGAGGGCGGCCGCGAAGTTACCGAGCGACCGACTCGTTCGGGGAAAAAAAACTCTTCTCTTGACCCACTCGGGATTCTCTCCTGCCTTTGTTGTTTGGGCGATCNCCGGTCCCGGTCCCCGGCCCCGTCCCCCGCCCGGCCCCGGCAGCAGCGCCGGGCCCGCGGCGCCACCTCCCGGCGGAACTGCGGGAGCCGCTCCGGCAGCAATTAACACCTGGAATTACCCTAATAGCGAGGTACTTATGCCTAATTCATTATATTTTAAATAATTAAGAGCGGAAAATCGCTGCAAATAAATATTTGCGGAGGTGATGCTCGCCCCGCTCCGGAGCGGTGCGCTCGGGCCGGCGGGGAGCGCTCGGTGCCGCCGCCGGGCGCTGCGGGGCCGGGAGCGGAGCGCTCGGCATCCCGCTCTTCCAGCCCAGGTACCACAGGAGATACCGGGGTTTGCGTGACCCGCGGGACCACCAGCTTTAAAAGCAAACATCATCTTCAGCGGCTCTTGTTATATTGTTTGGTTCATCTGTTTCTTCAGTAGGAAGAAAAAAAGGAGCTAAACCTGTTAAAATAGCATTTTTTAAACACTCTCCTCCTTACCGTTAAAAAAAAAATTACTTGTTTTACATTTCATCCCCGAATAAATGTTTATTGGATAGTTCTTTATCTCCTGTTTTTAACTTCACACAGCCAAACCAGTATATCAACTCTGTAAAACATGATTAATTCCACAGACAATACCAGCGGTGGGACTTCTCCCTCCCCCTCTGCCGATGTAGCTGCTAATTGTACTTGAATTGTTTACTGCTGTATTGTTTTACAAGTGCCTGGAGAAAGATGCTTGATATTCCCACCACCGGCAGAACCATCCCAAGAGCAAGTGCTTGGCAGATTTTGGCAGGGATGTACACAGACTACAACTACAGCTTGTTAGCTAAAAAAAAAAAAATTATGAAGATGATGACGCCTCTGTAATTATAGGTGTTACTTGTTATAAAGTCAGAATGTTTTCCAAGCTACTGTGATGCCACACCTCCAATGTCCCAGGAGCCAGGCCTTGGAGTCCTTTCTGCTTTAGTCACTGGTTTATGAGGCTTTGCAGAGCACATCACCAGGCAGCACGGCGGGTTCCTGGCCCACTTGGCACTCCTGCATAGGTACAAAGCCCATGGGGGTACTCAGCTGTTATTCTACCTTTTACATCAGACATGAAAAGACGAGATACACACTATGTACTGCCCCAAAAAGTTGGTGGACATAAAGAGAAATGTACATTGGATTTACAGCCTGGTTTTATGATTATCTGACTGTGTTTCAAATAAGCCCAAGCAGAAGCAGCCCTGTGAGTACCCTGATACTGCAGCTTGAGGCGAAATCCCTTCTTGACAAGCTAGCAGTTGCTGCTTTCCACGTTTCCTTGTTTTGGGTGTAGTCAGGACAGGTCAGATCAGCCTGGCAACAAATAACCCTCAAAAAGGTAGAAAATGCACCTCTGCACATCACATGGTACACGTGCGAGGTAGAATAACACCGGACATTTCTTTTGCTCAGATAACTTCAAGGGCAGGAAGGGTCAACTCCACTATGAGGGGGAATTTTAAAAGGTATAAACATCAGCTTAGAGGCTGAGCCCAATGCTCTTGGCAATACTTGCACCAGCTTCAGTGGAAGTAAGATCTGTTCTCCAACTGGGGAAATCCCACAAAGAGATAATGTGACACAGCTCAGGTCTCAAGTTGGCTTGTCTGACAAAATGAAAAGTTGAAATTCTCCCACATGAGGGCTATAACCAGACCCAGATATTTTTAAAAATTAAATAGTTGTTGGTGGGGTTTTTTTTCTCAGCATCCCGAATTCTGATCCCTCATTTGCAAACACATTTGCATCCTTCGTCTGCTTTCTGCTCTTATGCTTCCCAGTTTCCCTGGCCACCTCAGAAGCCGTGTCCTGGCCTGTGCTGGGAGGATGAGCTGGAGCAGAACCCAGCTTGCATGTGCCAGGAGGTGCCTGGCAGGACAGGGCTGCCCTGCAGCCACCCCGAGGGCCGGTGCCGGGCTGGCTGTGCCAGAGCAGGCAGCGAGCAGCACAGCCAGCTCAGTGCTGCTTGTCAGGGAAAGAAATGGCTGTGCTGCCCCGCAGCATTGCCATCCAGGGAGAGCAGGCTGGAGCCTGGCTCCACACACAGGGCAGCGGGAGTCAGGCACAGAATAAATGACATTTTGCTCTGTTGTGAGTCCAGAGGAGCTCTGGAGTCAGAGTTGGTTTGGATTTGCATGGGCAGTGCAGAGACACGAGTCTTGGATTCACCCCAGACTCCTCCGGGTTCCGCAGTGGATGGGAAAGGCTCCCCACGTCCGTACCCACACTAATCCTCTTTACTCCTGGAGGTGTCCCTCCAGCCGCCACTGCACCAGAAGCCACCCAGAGATAACTTTTCTATAGCACATTTCCATTTCTCCTCAGCTGCCAGCCAATACATATTTCCTTTTCCTGTGGGGGCAATGAATAGCCATTGTATTTGCGTTGGACTATTAATCTGCCTGAATTTGGTGGAGATTCTTAAATGAATATTCATGGGAATTAATGTCATTTAATTCCTATTGCTTCCTGAATGTAATTACGTGCTGTACGTGAATTGGCAAACACCACAAGGCAGCCAATCTTGTTAAAAGTCTATGACCGATTAAACACCACGAGCTGGACACTTGTGCAGTATTGAAGATGCACAAAGGACTGCCAAGATGAGGCTTGACTTTAGGAGAGGAAACCAATAAAAGAGAGAAGATGTACACTGTGGGAAGCAAACAACACCTTGAGGGATAGAAAATATGATTAAAAAGGTATTTTAATACAAGCTCTTCCCCAGGTATTTGTCTACATGTAGGGACTACATTAAACATTTATATTATTTTGAAAAAAACCTTTATTTCTTCCACTTTCTCACCCACAGAAAAACATCTTTCAGGGCCTCCTATCCTGGCCTCTTTTGAGACACAGCATCTCTTGGAAGACCTTCAGCACATCCTACAAATAAGAAGTGCCCAAGTGCAATCCTCCTTCTCCCAGCAGCCTGCCTGCCGAAGTTCACACTGTTCCCCGAATAATAAAGCATAATCAGCTCCGTATTAAAGCAAAACCCATCCCCAGCATCAGTGCTACCAACCCCTGTCGTAATATAACAAGGACTCTTCCCAAAATATTTGGGCTTGCCCTGTCACAGTGAGAGGCGTTCAAGTTCAGCGCTCTGTCAACAATGCCAGGTGTCTCCTGAACCTCCGGCGCCCGAGCCAAGAGAGAGAGCTCAGAAGCACAGGAATAATCATTATTCACATTACTAAAATGTAACGGAATGTTTAAACAGATAACGTAACACAATCCCTCACAGCAGAAAAAAAAATACTGTTTATTATTTATCCCTGTCAGATAGAAAATGAACTCAATCTCCTGGAAAGCAAAAGCAAGGCTCTTTTTTTTTTTTTCTTTCCACAACTGACAGCCACGAAAAAGATATTCTATTGTGGCAGCTGCGCCCCTTCAAAGGGGCTGATGTTCGCTGTGGCTCTTGATAAACCAACTGGCAAATTTTGGGGGTGAAAAAAGAGTGACTTGAAGCCAAACATGTCTAAGGAAAAAAAAAACACTGGTAAAATCAAAAATCCAAGAACAATTTCATGTTGAGTCAATCCGAAGATTTCATTTCAATTTTGATTTTTTTGGGGGAATAAGAAAAAAGACACACACCCCCTTGCTTGAAAATAAAATTAAAGGACATTTTGAACACAAAGTAGTTTCAAAACGAAAAATCAAAGTGTTTCATGTCAGAAGTGTCAAAACTAACAGCTTCAGCATTTGTCAGAGCTTTTTTGAGTTTTTATAAATGACAAGTTTGGCATGTGTGCACAGACCGTTTTGGTGCTGCTGAATCTGCATTTTTGCATGCAAAAAAACTTGGTCGGGTGAAATTTTCTGCGGAGAAGCCGTTTGCCATTCCCTTTGTGTGGAGCCCGGCAGCACTCTCCCCCATGGCTGCGCCGTGCCCGAGCCTCACTGACACCTCCAGCTCCTCTTTGGCTTATTAATATTTTACCCTTCGGTTTGTAGGACTTGTCAGGCCTGGTCCTTTCCAGAACCAGCTCCCTGGTTAGCAGGAGAGGTACAAAGGTTAGGAGAGACCGACTGTGCATCTCCAGCTTGATGTGCTGCTGTGTGACAGGCAGCCACAGACCCATCCTAAGGTGACATTAGGTAATTTATTAGCCTGGTTCATTACTGCTAAGCTCCCTTTCATCGGCTCGCTGCCTTGCCAAAGTGAGGGGTTTCCAAAAATGTTTTATGCCAAGAGGTTTGGAGAGGTTACAATCAGGTTTACACCTCACATGGCAGGAGAGCAGGGGTGGAAATTGGGGTATGTAACACCTGATTTAAGACATTTAGTTTGAAATCTAAAATTACATAAAAATCTTAAAGTTACATAAATGCTATTGCTATAAAAATGTACCATAAAGCATTTTTAATATTAGCAACCGAATATATTCTTGCTAAGAAAGCTGCAACCACCCAGATTTTGCAGGTCTGCTTCCAGCCTAGCTGACTTTGCTGCAGGTTTGGGACAGTGCCTAGTCCCCTGGGAAGACAGCAAATAAGATCTTCTGCAGATAGCAGACACCTACCTGCCTTTTGCTACCCAATTTCTGTAGCACTTGCTACATCTCTCTGATGACAGCAACACTTCTTGCTGTATCTTGACAACTTCTAATTAACCCAATCTCAGCATCTCTGAAGCTCCCATAGAAAACCAATGTACTTCTCTAAAGAAAGAGACCAAATCCAAAACACCATATCCTGCTCTGACCTCCAGTACAGCCTTTGCTCCACAGGAGCTACAAAAAACGGGTCATGTATAGTCTGACTCTGCTGAAGGCCAGACCATCTCTTTTGCTGCCTTCTTGGAAGGCAGTAGTGGAAGCCAGCAGAGATGGAAACAGATTTCTAACATCTTGTTGGCATTTCTGGGTCTGCTTAAACTCCTGCTGCAGGAGCACATGCAGAAATCTCCATGAGGACATGCCACACTTCCAGCTTCCAGTGGGACAAGCACTCTCCTCTCAGGGACTTGGTCTCCTCACTCCCTGCCCTGCTCTCCCCACAAGTTCAGCATCCCCTGTGAAGGAGATGCAGTAATTGCAATGTTCCCTGTGAAGGGATTTCTCTTGAGGCTGTGTCAAAAGTGTGCTATGCTGAAGTATTATTTCATCTTAACTTTTTCCACTATTATGACTATTTTTTAATCCAAAAGTCCAACATCAACAAAGATGAAAGCTTTTAGGCTAGTTACATATCTATGAAAACAACAGTCTCCTGTGTCTTGGGAGATAAACACTACCAGATGCTCTAGTAAACAGCAGAAAGGGGAGAGAGGGGGGGAAAAAAGAGAGTGGCCAGAAGAAGGAAAGGGCTGAAAATAAATTAGAAAGAGCAGAACAGGAAACCAGAAAAGTGAATTCCTCATGTTTCTTGCTCTGTGGCAGTGAAGAGGTTAAACCCCAGTATGCTGCCATCTCTAGACAGAACTGGTTGTTATTGCATTGATAAAACCCCGGGTTGTGTTTTCCTTGTCCATTTTGACCCGTATCTGACGTTAGCATTGCAAATGATGTCTGTTGCCATTCAACTACTCAGAGTGAGCGGACAGAAACAAGACAGAGAGCTTAGCAAAGATGATACTAATGGAAGGGGTGGGGAAAAGTCTGATTTACATGTAATTAATTATTATTTATGTAAAAACCATATCGTTGTGGTGGTTCTTGACATCATTTAAAGCCTCTTTTCAAAACAGGAGTCTCCCCTGTTAGTGCACTAATCTTTTCTGTGCTGCCAGTATGAACTGTGGTAGCTGACGGCAGCCACACTGGCCCATCAGCACCATTTGCAGGGTTCACATCACCTGCCCAAAGGAGAGAAGGAGAAGAGTCCTGCCTCCTCCTGAACAGGTGACTTTGCATTACCAGGGCCATGGGAAGCCAGCGAGTTGTTTGGGAAATCATCAGACCCGAGGCCAACATCATGCAGAATATGACAAAGTTATGCATTGCCATTGTGAAGAAGTTTCAGATTAAATAAATGTATTTTCTTCTGAACTTGTAAAATGATTAACTTATTTATTTGATTTCAGTATCTAATCACAAAATAATTACCTAACCCAGCCCCAAGGTATCTTGGCAATGTTGTTCGAGACACACTCCAGCACAGACAAAAGCTCCCGCGGGAAGACATCAATCATCTTCCCCTACAAATGAAACTGGTCTACAAAAATGAAGGGCACAGCTCCACCCCAGCTCTTTCAAAATTCAGCTGTCTCAGCCAGAGCTCCAGTCCAGCTCACAGACACATCCCTGCCCACTGGCTTGCACAGGAGCTAGGTCAAACCTCAAGTGCATGGATTACATATGGCAGCATGACCCAATTTATTCAGGCTCCGCTGGACAAAATCTATACAACAGGAAGTTTATTGTCAGTGTCTCACTGGTTCTCTGTAATTTGCCAAAGAGGCTGCTGAGCAGGAAACTCTGTTAACCTCAGTCATGGCAGGGACATATTAAAGGGCGCTGGACTCAAAAACAGGCAGGTCTCAAGCCACCTCTTAATAAAGGAAAAACAACCCACACAACTAATTGGAGCAATTGGATGGGGTGGGAACTTTGGCTGGAGCCTGTGGGCAGAGGCTGGAGTGGATGGGATGGACAGTGCTCATTGGAGGGAGGAATGTCACCTGGACACATGGTCCTGCTCACCCTTTGCACTCTCTGCACAGCCCACGTGTCCCAGCACATCTCCCCATCCTCCCTCTCCCACACACCCACTCCAGAGCATTTCTGCACACAGCATTGTCTCTGCTCATGCTGTCAGCTCACAGGGGACACACAGTGACACTGGTGGCTGCTGAGACTGCAGGCCTGTGCTGTCCAGCTTCGGGAGGACACGCAGGGCAATCCAGGTTTGCCTGCCACAGACCAGGAGGACAAAACCAGGAGCACTGTAGGCAGAAACCTGCCTGCAAGGTTCCCACCCACCCTTCTGCTTTTAGACAACAGCACAATATGTCATGTTCTCCCATTGTCACCTCCTTGTCAACTGCTGTGAGCACCAAAGCATAGCTAATCCCACCTGAGAAGGGGTGGAAATCTCCCCTTAAACATATATTTTTATCCCAAGCAAATAATTTCCAAACAGCACAAAACAGTATTTTCTTCAACCCTTGCACATCCCAACTGTGGTAGGATTTTCATCCTGGGTGAAATGGTTTGTCCAGCCTTGCCCAGTTCGTGAATGAGCTCAGTACCAGTCACGGACCAGATATCCCAGTTGGAAGAAAGGAAAAAATGCCCTAACACAGAACCATCTTCCCCATTGCATTATTTGTTTTGTCAAAAGCAGCAAAAGCTACTGTCATCAGCCTGAGACCGAGCAAACTCAGTTCATGCAGAGCATGCTTGGCATGAGGAAATGTTTTCATTTCTTGTAGCAGGCTCCAAGAGGGTCAGCTTGTCTTGCCTGCCACTCCATTTCAGGCTTTAAATGTTTTTCATTTTGTTTTTGCAATATTTTTGCCCGTGTCATCATCAAAACATTCTTTTTTTGTTTGCTTTATATTTAAGTTAGAGGGATTTTTTTTTAAAGCCACCTTTCCCATAGGGACAAGTAGGCTGATATCTGTGTATTGAAACCTTTTAACTTGTAAAACTGAATTAGGTCAGTGGAGGGACTGTTTTTCCTAGTGAAATTAGCACAATCATAGGACAGAAATGTTTTCAGAGCTACTGAAAGTCTAGAAACCAGATGTTTTTCTACAAATTCTTAGGCTCTTGTTGTTTCACAACTGCTCTCTGCCATCCTAGCACATCAAACACGTGCAGAATCAAGACAGTGTTTTGAATCCCAGAAAAATTTCAAGCTTTCAGGAGGGTTATTTTTTCTGCTGTGGGTTTTTTTTTTCAGAGAGAAGATATTATTTAAATGGAAAACTTCACACCCAAGAACCTTGTGGCTGTTTGTTCCTACCCAGGGTAATTCTCTGGTGAACACATTACAGCTTCCACCCCGATACTGTGAGAGTTGGAGGCACATTTCCTTCAACCCTCTCACTTGGTTAATCACATCAAGTAATTTGTTTACGAAGTTCAGTTCTACAAAGCCCAAGCTGGAAGCAGGTATTCATCCTCCCAGATACAAGCACTTCTGCTATAATTTCTTTTAAAGTCAAAGCTGATCTTTATCTACAAAAGGCCGGAGCAATAAGTATTTGGTGTGTTTAGAAAACACGTCTCTTTCACCACACCTGCAGCCCGCTGCCAACTTTCAGCCCTGTGGACTCTCCACTGTTCTGGGAGACTCTGGTGCAGTAAACAGTCATCTTCCCCAGCTTCCCATGTTCCAGGTACCTCTCCCAAATGCCTTCATGTACTCATGCCCTAAAGGTCTTCACGCAGCTTCTGTTTTCACAGCATTTCCAAGGGCTTGATGGGAGCGAGAGTCGATGGTAGTTGGGTTTTCTTCCACTTCTCCACTCCTCTAGGTCATCCTGTTAATGGCTTTGAAGAGATGCAGAAGAACCTTCACTGTTGAACAAGTGTGGGAACTATTTCAGGAGTTACTCCTAAGATATTTTCCTGACTCTTGATGTAAAACACAAATGAAATCTCATCTTTTTCAGGCTTCTGGTGAAAATTTGTTACAGCACCCAGATCTGCAGCTTTCTCCCACGAGCTGCTTCTACCTGACACAAGGTAAAGTCCCATAAGCCTCTCCTTTGGCATTGCTGGTGTTCATGTGGGTCACAGCAATGCCAGTGCCACTGAACAAACAAACTTCAAAGTAGAAAGGAATGCCAGAGCCAGAGAGACATGCCTGGGGGTGAAAGAACTGGGATAATAAACTCACAGCATCACCCCAGTGCCAACAACCCAGTACTTTTTGTGCCTCTCGTTTCTGCAGTTTCTTGGAATGGTTTCCTAAGCCACTATTTCATTGTGGAGATGAAAGGAACAGGCAAGGGTTAAATCGGAGCCGCCATCCCCCACCCCAGTCTATTCACTGCAGAAGGAAATCTGTCTCTCTCCCACCCCTCAGCATCCTGTCTCTGCTGCCTTGGAAAACACACAAATCCCTTACAGCTTCCTGAGGGGCAGAGACCTCAGCCTGCTCCCAGCCCTCCTCCACCCCGCTGCACCCTGCGGTTTCCCCGTGGCAGAGCGCCCTTCCCGGGGGGCTCCAGCCACAGCAGCTCCTTCCCTCCCAGCTGGCCTGGCCAGAGGAGCTGCTCCAGCAGCACCAGCTCTGTCTCCTGGGTTTTATCCCAGCAGCTGTTTGAACTTGGCCTTGGGTACAGCAGGTATCCCACAGCTACCATGGCTTTTCCTTCAGTAGGAGCTGAATAAGTGGCTTTTTCTCCCCTTTTATCAGGTGTACTCCACTGGCTCATTTTCCCTTTTTTCTCTGCAGTTGATGGGGACAGCCAGAAGGGACTTCAAACTGCTCCCTCAAAGTCATCCCACCCTCATCCAGTGTGTTCCTCACTGAATGCCCAAGAGTTTTCACATTCCTGTGATTCCAGGGAGCCAAGCCAGGCTCATAGCAATCTGAAAGTTGGGAACCCACAAGCAAGTTCCAGTGTTAAGCCAAGTCACACAAGCCTCAGGAAATCCCCCAGACGTCACACTGGGGTCATTGCTGTTGAGCACACCTGCCTTTGCTGAGTGGAAAGGTTGGCTCCAGAGCCACAAGCCCTCACCAACAGGCTCAGAAAATGGACCAGTCCTGTTCCCCCTTTGGATACAGGGGATGGATGCCAGGAGGAGGAGGAGAAAACAGCCCTGGGCACCTGAATAGGCTCAGCATCACTTGGAGCACCCAAAGCTATCCCACACATCACAGCCCAGCTGGGAGGTGCTCAATATCCTCACAGCAGCATCACCTCAGAGCTGTGTCCATGCCACTAAGTCCAGTTTGAGGCATGGAATGGCCCTGCTGCCTTCAGTCCATGAGCTGGAGCAGGTTGGTGTGAGCTCCAGGGTCTCTGAACTGCGGTCTCACAGAGACATTCCCTGAGAATGCTTCCAAAGGGCAGGTACTGCACACTCTGCATCCTCCTGGGGAATCTGTGCAGCCTAACTAGGGCACTGCAATTCACACCCTGGCTCTCTGTGCTGGAACTTGTCCGTGGAGACAAGCCCCACATGGCTTCTTCCAACACTCCTGGTCATGGGGAAGCAGCACGGAGAACTGCAGTGTTGCCAAATCTAAACATTGAAAATCATGAGTCATAGTTTCCGAAAATTATCCAAGTGGTATTTAAAAAAAAAAAAAAAAAAAGAAATTTAATGAATTCCATTTTTCATCTCTCAGATGACACCCAAAAGTTTCTCCACAGTTCTCAGTGCTAAAAACTCAAGGGAAAACAAACACATGACAGAAAGCAGGAGTAGAGATTTTCATGCATTCTCATGATTCCAGAAGCTGGAGCTTCAAAGAAAAAGAAATAAACAACAAAAGGCTTATGATATAAAGATTATAATTTGGCTAGCAGCAGAAGTAAAACCTCATGGTTTATGTGACAAACCTCAACTGAACAACTCAGCTCAAAAACTTGGAAAAAGAAGGTGAAACATTCCAGCATCATTTTGGCTGCCAAAATAACAGAAACAACTGTGCAAAATTTCAACACAAGAAAAAAAAAAATCAATGAGATTTGTTCCACTTTCATGAACTCAAAGACAAACAGATGTTGACAGAAAGATGTTGCAAATAGTTCTTGCTGTTGCTCAGCTGAGCCTGAGTTGCTGCTATGCGAGTGCATCTCTCGCTCATTAAGTCATTGCTCTCACTCACAGAGCTCCCAGTGCAACAGCTCTGCACCCTCTGTGTTCCTTTGCGCCTTTTACCAGCACAATGGGGTTAACTTCAGTCTCTTGTACCGTGTTAACAGTCAGAATTAATTATTCTCATTTCTTCTGCAAGAACATACCTGTGCTGCCCTAACAAAAGGGGGCACAGACCCTGCTTCAGACACACGAAAAATCCCTGTTCCTTGGTAACATCTGCACTTTTTAATGATTCTACCATTTGGACTACAGGTACCAAAGGGCTCAGCTGGCTCCTGTGTGCTGCTTTCTGTCCTCCTTCAGCAATGAAGCAACCCTTAATTGTATTTACTCTGGATTAGACCTGTAGGACCCAACCTAAATGATACCAAGATCCAAGAGGTGCTCTCTTGGAAAAAGCCTTCCGAAATGGATCCCATGTCCAAATTGAAGGTGACGCCATCATTGGTTTCATTTCAAGGCAATCCAGATGTTCAGTAAAGTGATTAGGAAGTGGTGTGTATCAAATATAAGATACTCTGCATTGAATTAATGCATTTATTTGCTCTGAATGGTTTTCCAGTTCAGGGCAGCACTTTGCCTGTCACAAGTAAAGTGCTTTGACAGAACACATGGACATTTCTGCTGCTTAAACTGAGCCAGCAAACAGAATGGCCAGCAACTCCCAAGCCTCAGAAGAGTCCAAAGAAGTACTGTCTTTCTGATATATTTATTTCCTGGCCCACTAAATGCATGAGTTCAGGTCCCATTTGTCAGCATCCTTCATAGGATCAGCCATTTGAAAGGAAGCAAATAAACATAACAACATTATGGTGGGGTCATTGAGTTTTCAGCCTATTACTGGCTAGCAGGTGTGCAGAGTGTCACTCAAATAAGGTAATACAGCCCTTAGCTTTGAAGAATGAAAGCCAATAACTTGTCTTTGCTCTCTGTGGTGCAGCACCTCTGCCCAGACAGACTTGCTTGTTCCAGTGCTGTCCCCAAGCCAGGTGTCCATGCTTGTGGCACCAGACTCTGGTACATCACCTGGCCTCAGCTGTGTAAGTGGGACAAGGTCAGCAAGACCTGCCCAGGACTAGCAAGAGCTGCTAAAGCCTTGTCTCAAACTACTGTAGAGTTCAAGTGCCTCCTGCCTCACCACAGGGACCTACTGGGGGCTTAGCATTCCCTTCAAAGAGGAAGAATGAGGATGAAGAACAGCTGTGAACTTAAGATGGGCAGATCCTCTGTTTTGTTTCCATATTTAGCAATCCAAGTGAATGAGTAGCCCCCATCTTTCTCCTTGCCAGTGAAACATTCAGTGGATGTGTTTTCTAGGGAGAATTACAGAAACAAAGTCCCTGGGCAATCACATCCTCTGCTAATGGAAAACACTAAACCTGTCCAGCTCAGAAAAGGCCCAAGCCACCCCATCCCAGTGCAGCATCCATGCACATAGGCAGGATCTCCAGTGTCAGGGTCCCTTCTGGCTTCAGGCCTATGTCTCTTTTTCTCACTTAAGTTTCTCCTTACACCTTCTGCTTGTGAACATGGGAGGACTCACAGGCACACAGGGGAAAAAATCCAGATAAGAGAATGCAGCTGGGTTGTAATTTGTAGTTTCACAGTCCTTTGTGGATAAGCCCCAACACAATACATCCATTTGCCTGCAAATTCCAAATTGTGTTAAACCCACAGTAGTTCTAATGTAACAATATCTTCATGCTGAGCAACTTGAAGACTGCTGAGAAATACAGCACTTAAGCAGAACAAAAAGCAAATTCCCAGCAGCACCTTCCACCCCCATGTTTTTACTGAGTTTTAGTAGAAAAGAATTCAAAAATACAGAGGGCCTGCAGACCAGACTAGGCATTGTCTGCATTAATTTGGGGTTTACATTACTTTCAGCTGATACTCGGATGAAAAATTAACCCAGCATTCCTCTATGGTTTGGGTTTCTGTGAACGAGTTTTGTAGACACATCTCTGCTCCCTGAACCTGGTGTTCCTGATGATTTCCACTAACATGGGCACGTGGGAAAAGGAGGAACAGTTCTGTGTGTATATGTTTGTTTGCAAGCCAGTTTCCCAGATGAACAAGGGACACGCAGAATAATATCAGCTCTGATCCGAGAGCTCTGGAAGGGATCATGGTAATGTGACTTTTCACCAGCTTTAGTGACAGAAGAATCTGGCCAAGATACCTGATCTTTGACCATACAAAAGCAAATACCAGAAACTATTTAAGTGGCAACAAGATTTTTCCTTAGTGCCTAAAGGAGCTGAAATTCACATCTTCCTGCACGTGAGGAGGTGTTAGGCTCCTCAGTCTGAGGTGATTTTTGAAGCTTTTATCTCAAGCTTATCCCTTAAGGCAAAAATAAAAGTTTTTCAGGTTGTAAAGGTGCTAGGCTCCCAGCTGCACTTATCTCATTATGAGATTTTTAATTCTCAAAATATGTAACTTCATAGTTGTCATTTTCTTAGGTTATGTAAGCTGCAAACCAGAGAATTGCACTTATAAAGATTCATCAAGTAAGATATTTAAAGTCCCTAGCTTATTTCTGATGGAAGCTAAGGTTTTAGCAGCCACATGTAAATTCAAACACCTGAGGCCTTCCCTCATATCAGAGGTTACAAACTTGAGCCACTTCTAAGAACCTCCAGGACCAGCCAACTCTTTCCACAAGGGACACCAATAAGCAAAAGCTCCATCTGGGAATGAGCAGAAGGAAATCCATGATTGTGGGAGGATAACAGAGCATCAACATGGCCCAGCTGAACAGAGCAGCTGTTAAGCACTCCATCCAGACACCTTCAGGAGTAATCCCACATGCTCCACCATCCTGGAAGGATCCTGCAACACCACTGCAGTGCTCCCACCTCCCAGGGAAAGGCTGGTGGCTTCTCCAGTATCACCATTGCCAGATCCTGGGAAGTACCACCACAAAACTCCCCAAGTCCCACTATTGATGTCTGTGGCATATCTGGGCACAGAGATCACTCCTGACTCCACCAAAACTTCTGGTCTCCCAGTTTTTCACAAGAGCCCCCTCCCAGCAGGCAGTAAGCCCCTCAAGCAGAGCCCAAGAAGACCTACCTCTCCACAGCAACACACGAGCTTCCCTCTCTCCTGTGGCTTCATTCCAACCAGCCTTGATCCATGACTGGCAGAGAGCTGAAACACACAGGAGCCCCTTCTCAAGGGCCATATTTCCCTTCTCTCTTCCAAACCACCTCCGTGTAGGGGAGCTTACCTTCCTTGTGGGCTCTTACAGCCCAGAGGGAGATCTGGGAAAACAGCTTGTGCAGATGGAGCAGGTCAGGCCCATTCCCTCACTGTCTGCTCAAAGGTGTAGGCGTTTTCCTCTCCTGAGCAGGAGCTGGAGGTTGCAGAAACACAGTGTGTGAAGCATCTCCCACCTTGGGTGGGATGGCTGCCATAAAAAAAAGGAACCTCAGCTCCAGGATTTCTTGTCTGGATACTTTCCACTTAAAGGAGTTGGACCCTTTAAGTTAAAGGAGTTAAAGGAGTTTGTAAAAAACAGGGTGGGAAAAATAGGATTTAAGCAGGCTGACATTAGGTTTTCAAAAAATACAGTAAAAATAACATTATTTGCAGGTGGTTGGCAAGAATTAACATGGGCATCCTCAGTGGAGCAAGGTTTACAGATTGTAGTAGAAAAATATGGGCATTTCCATCAGGCACTGCTTTATATACACCCTGCAAAGGCAAATCATTGGGTGGGAAATGAAAATCAAGAAGGAAAAATATATATGTTTCTGATTATTCTATCCCTAATGTTGTGTTCTGTCATTATGGCAGATTGCTTAATTGTGCTGCTGATTACTTTTCCTGAATTCTTCCTACAGCTGTAGTTTTCGCAGCACCATGGAAGCACTAATTAGCAGGAGGAATGTTGCCTTAAATTTTTTTACAATATATATACACGTTAAAAAAGGAGAATTCCTCAGCATTTACCTACTTAGTCCCAGCTCTGTTGTTTATTTAACCCTTCTCACTCCCTATTGATCTGTCCCTGTTGATCTGTCCCATGCCTGGGCTGAGGTGGGGAGGTCACAGGGAGACATGTCCCATTGCTGGCTGAAGGCAGCTGGGATCCCAGGCAGCAGCAGTTCAGCTCAGTTCTCCCCACCCCTCAAAATTCACCTTGTCCAACACTCCAAATGCGCACCCACTGTGAGATGGTTTGGTCTTTATGTGTGTTTGCTACTAGGAATTATCTGTATACTTTGCAATATGTAAAATAAGCCACTGGTACAGGAGCATCTGCACAATCCTGTAATTTTACCACACGTTTAGACTCCACATCCTTAATGATCTATCACAGGCATGATTTGATGTTGTTTAACTCTTGTTTCACTGTGGCATGCGTTTGCCCTGCTTGTTCTGTCATATATTCCTGCAGTATATCCACTCAATAAGGAGAAATGCTTCTTATTTTGTGTAAATTAATGCTGTGACATTTGAACTTGTTATATTTTTTTTGTCCTTAAGTGCTAACTGCCGGTTCAGGCAGCCTTCCTCCTTTTCATTATCCCCTCTCTAGCAGCTGCAATGGGAAGAGTGCAGTTGCTCACTAGAAGCATGTGGGGAGCCCTCACAGGAGTTATTTTAAGAGAGGTCAGAAGGGATCCTAGTCTTACACTTCCATAAACCCAGCAGTATGGGATTGTTGGGATTAGCAGAAAAAACTGAGTGGGAGTAAGCAACACATGGCTGCTGTTTGTAGGTTTTACCTCTCTCTGAAGTGACTGATGCACTGACCCCATCTAGCACAGCGGTTTTTCTGTTTCTCTTGCACATTTAACCATGGTCTGAGCCAGCACCTCGACTGTGACCCAGGGCCAGCCAGCTCTGTGTAATCAGCAATTTAAGCCTCCAGCACAGGAGGTTTTTGCTGGGGTGCTTGAGAGTACAGCTATTCCGTCAGCTCAGTTTGGGTTTGACTCTCTGGGAGCTCACACAGCCCACGCACCCCAGCACAGCCATCTTGCTTCCCAGGAAAGGAAACTTGGGTGGGATGAGAAACCTCTCCAGGCGCCCTCGCTGCCCCGTGGCGTGGCTGACTCATGAGCGATGCCCGCAGGGCTGCCGCCTGTCACTGTGAAATTTCGGTGGCTTCAGTGACTTCCCCAGTCAGCCTTGCCAGTGACATGAAAGATGGGTGTTTCAGTTCACCAGCAGCACCAAAAAGTCAAGACAAAGCAAACCAAAAGCTGGTTGGGCTGAGCTGTAAAACAGACTGAAACTCAAAGTGAGGAATAGCTCGCCTCAGCTTAGCAACTGCAGTGGGTGAAAAGTGCCCAAAACTCACTGAAATGGGGTTTGACCACCTAAAAGCTGGGAAAGAAATAAATGAGAAATCAGGGTAAAGTCAAGGGCAGCTCATTAAGTCCCATTTGTAAGAAAGAAGTCAACTTTGGGGCTTAGAGCAAGTGCTCGAGGAGCAGTGGCTACACACCGAGGCAGTCCTTTTAGAGTTGGCTCCATGCTTTATGCACATTCACAAAACCCATTGGCTCCTTCCTGCATATGTTTTCTCACCACTATATTGCTGCTGAAGCTAAAATGACTTGAACAAGTAGTGCTGCCCACTAGGACAAGAACTTCAGGATGCATCACACCAACTGAAGCTGGCTGTACCACCAGGACAGGCTGTAGACAGAATCCCTGGCATCTCCTGGCCTTCCTACAGACTCCTCAAAGGACCAGACACCACGTGCATGGCCAGCCCCGTGGTGCTGGAGGCACTGGGCTTGCTTTGAGCCTGCAGTGAAAGAGCTTGTGCATGCTTAGCAGGCGAGGTCAGCGTCTCTGGACACCTGGCAGCTCCCAACAGGCTGCCAGACGTTGGGAAATCTGAGACAAACACACAAAAGCCTCCAATCTGCCTGTAGACAATATTCAGGTGGGAATTGCCTGGGGAAATGGGCATGTATGGTAACCTGCCACTCTGCAACCTGCTTTGCTTTAGCCATGACTGGAATGCAACCAGTTCTGGGTTTGGTGTAGTCAAAACGGGGACTTTCATCCCTGAACCCACTCCACAGTCAGGTTCACCAAGGTAGGTAGGTACAAGAATTCACTGAACAACTGAATCCCATTCATTGCACCGGACCCCTCTTCACAGGGAGCATCCCTACCCAAAAGAGCTTACAGACAAGGAACAGCAATGTCAGATAGTACAGATTGTAAAAACCCAAAAGCAGACACTGTTTGCAGACTGCTAACCCAGTCTCTCCTCCATGAGAAAAGCCATTTTATCTGCCTGTTCCTACTAAGTTCAGGAAGAGGTTTAATGGTCACCATAAGTATTAGGATTGAATAATGTTTGTATATATTAATATAAAGTGCACAGCAGGGAATAAGGTAATTTTTCCATCCTTCTGATTATATGTGAAAATTTTGTATGAGTTTTTTGTGGATTTGATTGCAGCAGCTTGGGATGTTTCCCAATTTGTTCTTCTCCCAAGACAGTGTTTCTGGATCAGCTGCTAACGAGCCCTGGTAGAAAACAGGGTATAAAACATTTGTTGCTTTAACATTTCAAACAACCTAGAGAGGAGGTCACACTCTCCTGGCCCGTGGCCCATGTGCAGTGCCTTCCCTGTCTCAGAGGCCCTCTGTTAATATCTGCTGCAGCCAAGCAGCAAGGAGTGGGATGGTCCCAGAGCAGTGTGTTGGCTCACAGTGACACACGTGCAAACCACAATCCATGCTTTCCTGCCCCAGCACTCTCCTAGTGACACCTTTCAGTTTAGTTTAGGCAAGGACAGGTTGGTTAAGAATGTCCTCACCCACCCTCCAAGTCGCAGCGCACATAAATCACTTCGTTACTTAAAGTTTGTATTTCTTTATTAAAGGAGATGTTGCAAAGTGCTTGAAAATAATGTTGGCTGCTGTGAACTGTGATGCCCAATCAGTGAGGGACATGACAGTCAATTACCCCTCCACTTTCTGATTGTCCTCAGCAATCAGCCTGGATCGATACCTTCAATCTCAATTGATAGCAGGTATCAAATCCGAAACAGGACATTTCATTGCTTTGAAAGTACTGTCAGAGTGTGTGCAGTGGCCGCTGAATTTATTTAACCATCCATTTCATATGCACCTGCCCCAATCGGCCGGGTGAGGTGCTCTCCAAATGGCTCCTGTGCATCCTTTCAGCAGGAGTGCCTGGCAGGGGAGAGCAGGACCACAGCTCATTGCCCCGGGGCATCTCCAATGCAGAGAGAGCCTGTGGCAGAGAATAGGGAAACAAAGCTCAGGCCACTGCAGCAGGACAAAGCAGGAAAATCAGGAGGGAAACTTGGGTGCTGAAGCAAAGGAAGGTGTTCCCCCAGGTGCTGCTCTGTGGGGCACCTGGAGATGGGCTGCAGTGCAGCCACCACAGCCTTGTGGCATCTCCCAGGCATCTCCATCCATTGCCACCCCTCGTGTCACGCAGTCACTGTTGAAGCAGTGACAATTCTCTCAGCACACTCTGGCACAGCCCTTGGCGTCCCACAGGGAAGGTGGCAAGGAGCAGGAGGTTTTGCCTGTCTTTGTTACAGGAGACTTAGCAAAGCTTCCAAATATTTGAAGAAGAACTGTGCCAGGAGCTCTTTCAGAGTTTCCTTCAAAGATGCCAGTTCGAACAGGCTTTTGTAATTGAGAAGGATCATTTGCATTTGTAATGGTTTAAACACAAACCCATACACACCAGTGTGGGTGAGGCTGCAGGGACAGGGCTGACTGGGATGGAAACGGTCTGGAGTAGGGAACAGCTTCTCTACACTCCTGCCCTCCCATCCAAAAAACTACTGGCCTTTGATTTTTATGTCCTCCAGGTTTCCCTGTGACCATGGGCTGCATGACACCTCCCTGCCCTCAGCACCTAAGGGAGCCTGAGGCCCCTACCACGACAGACCTGTCCCCTTGGTGGCCCTTCAACACCTTGCTTTGCACAGTAGTAGAAGCTCCTCCATGGGGTGACCACAGCAGCCAGAAATCCCCATGCCGACTCCTGGATCAGCGCTACCAGGTACGTGCAGACAGCTCAACTGTGAATTCAGAGGTCTCTTGCCTGCAGCAATTGCTCCTCCCAGGCAAATCCCAACTCCATGATTTGTCACTACGGTGTTGCCAGCTTCTGCAGGCTTCACTGCAGGGAGCTGGCTCCTTAAAGCACCATGTCCTAGGATCAAACAGCCAAGGTGCTTGGCTTCCCCTTAAAAATACTTGGGGAGGTGGTGAAAATAGGAGGGGTACCTGCTGCATCCTTGGAGTCACAGAGAAAAAGCTGGAAAACTTGAACTCAAATGCTCAGGATATAGACAGCAGAAAACACACTCTCTTAAAAATGGTTTACTCTTGGGGTTGGCTGTAACAGATCTGAGGTGTGGTTCCCCTCACCCTCAGCTCCTTGCAGCATCAGGCAGCCCCAGCAGATGCCTCAGGATGAACTGCACAAGCAAACATCATGACTGCAGGCCAGGACCATGGCTGAATGCTTGGATGGAAAAGAGGGGAGAAATACTTAAGTTAATCCATTCACCAGAGCACTGAGCATGGCACAGCATGTCCTGGGAAGGACTGGGCTGGGTGATGCTGCTCACAGCCATGAAAATAGGAGGTACTCCTGATGCACCTTTGGCTTCTCCTATCCTGCCCCTTACAATCCCTCAATAAATATATGCAAGGCAACCAACCTCACAGGGAAATTCAGACGTCCCAAGGTGTTCCCTCAGCCCTTGCAGCCCCAACTCAGTTCTTGCAGCATCCTGCATTGCTGCTATTGGGGCACTGGACATTTTAGAGGACATTTTTAGAGGACAAGTTGGGGACAAATAGATCCTGATTAACTGGCCGTGAGTTAACGTCGTTTCAATGTCCACAGGCGGCGGAGGCAGGAAAGCAGCTGAAAGATAACGGAGATAAAGCATTATCCCTAGGATCGCATTTTGGCCAGGAGCCAAAGCATTGCCCTTTTTTAATACACAATCCTTGTCATAAGATTGAATATCCATTTGGGGGCAGAATTCCCCTACTTTACTCTGCACACTCCCCTCTGAAAGCGTTGTAATGTTTTACTTATTGGCATCTTATTTTGATGAATAGGCTGCAATTGGTGCAAAAATCTCCTGAATGGTTTTAGGAGACTGAGGCATGTGATCGTTGGCCCATTTGTACTAAGTACCATCACTCAAAGTCTGTATTACTCACAGGATGCTTAAGCCAGCGTATTTTTCTAACAGGCACAGTCCTCTGAGGGTACAGCTAAGTGTGCTGGGGACTTCTTTGAAGTAGCATAAAGCGTAATTATTCCCCAAGGTTCCATTTTAAAAAAACACCCTTAAAAACTTAAGTTTTGTGCCTTTGGAGAAAAAAAGCCCAGCCCTAACAATACCGCAGGGTCGGGAGGAGTGGCTGCCCGCTGGGCTCGGAGTGGCACGGGAAGGAGACACGTCCTGTCTCTGCTCCTTGTCTGGACAGAAATGCAGGTATTGGGGGAAAAAATAGCGAAGAAAAAGGGACCTCGGAGAAATGTGGGTCAAGTACAAGAGGCTGTTTTTTTGGTTGTATTTTATGTAATGGGCAGGGATAACACAGATCGTGGTGCCTGGGAAAAGCAGACCTCAATCAGCGGTGGCAGCAGCAAAATCTCTGAGCTCAGATGGATTTCTGCAACCTGTTACAGCCCTGAAAGAGCTTCTCCCACAAGCTGACCCCAGTACCAGGCTACTCCTTACCAAAGCCTTTTCCTCTCAGGAGCCCAGGAAAATGCAGGTGCTGAGGTGTTTTGTGTGAGCATCCCTTGGCAGCTGTTCTGGGGTGGCATTGCCATGTCATGAGAGGTGTGGGGGCACCTGTGCTGGGCAGGACAGAGGGTTATTAACACCATCAGCTAATGATAGTGGCTTAACACATGAGCAAGGAAAAAATCCCACTGCTGGTCCCAGTTACCACAGCCTCCTGGTGCTGTGGGGCAAGCAAAGGGCAGCATCACCCCAGCCCACTCCCTTGGCGGGGTTTTACCCGTTTCTTTCAGAGTTGCTCCTGACCTGGTCAGCACCATTGGGAAGCCAGGAAATACAGCCCACTCCTACTTTCTGAGTAAAATGCATTCGATGGGCTGTGTTCACTTTCCAAGAGCCAGACCGGGACAAGGGCCTGTCTGAGCACCAAAACAGCTCATCTGTGGCTGAGAAGAGAGGGAAAGGCAGATATTCCATTTAGCTCAGGAGAGGGGAGAAGCCACTTACAGCATATAGAGGCTCCCTTCATGGTGTGGTATTTCTAATTACAATTAATTAGAAATTTAGCATGCTCCATCCCGTGCTTTCTGCCTGGCTTTGAGCAAAACGGTTGGCAAAAGGTCTTTCCAAGTGCATTTCATTTACAGTATCAGAGATGTCACCAAAACAACAGTGTTACATGGCCCTTTGTGAGGAGCACACTGCTTTGCCCCACTGAGGACAAAGAGTGCTTTTCCTATGTCCTACCAGGAGTGCAGAGCCCTGGGAAGAGATCCCATCCCCAAGGAGAAACACCGGGGCAGCACAGCCAGCCCACTCCACATGTAAACCTGCCCAGCCATGACAGCTTCTCCCCATTCTTACAGCTTGTTTTAAACTTTTTGCGTGCTCAAGGAAAGGGAGAAACACACAGGTTCAGAAGAAAGTTATACCATGACTCTTTTTAGCATGCAGTTATGTTCAGAAATCCCCCAGAAATCACAGACTTTCTGAATTTGCCAGCAACGGGTAAAGAAAATCTATTTCCTTGCTGCTGTACATAATTTAACCACCCTCCCCTCTTATTTGCACTGTTTATACATGAATTCCTACAGCATTATGTGCTTTGTATAAGCAGGAAAAGTCCAGTCCAGACACGGCTCCATGACAGCTCCTCCTGACTAATAGCAGAATTATCCTTACATAAGTCCTTTCTCTTCCTTGGCGTTTTTTCTCCCTCCAGGAAGGTACTTCCCCGCACATCCCGGCGGGATGGAGCAGCTCAGTTCCATGGCTGATGTCGCAGTGCCATCTCATGGCAGCTTCAGTGCCAGCCTTTCACAGGAGATCCACTTGCTTTCAACTCTTTGCAGGTGTTTCCTTGTCGAGCTGTTGAGATTTTAAATTTATAAACTCTCAAAAAAAAAAAAAGATAAGATTAAATGAGAGTTTTTGGTAATTACTTAAAAACGTCAAAAACTTAACAGCTTTCTAAGGAAGCTCAAGGATGGAGAACAATCAGCAGAGATAATTTCCTTTCTAAGAAGTAGGAAGGATGGAGATGAGGGTACTGATGATTCTCCCATCACTTTTGTAGTTAGCTTGACTCCAGAGGGAGAAACATCATCCTGATTGCTTCTGAAAACACAGAGGGGTTGCCATGGGCTCCCATGGTCAGGTGTCCTGCTAGGAGAAACTCCAGGAGAGTCACCTGCTGACCACACAGCCACAGCAAGAGGGTGGGGGATCCGAGACACAAAGCCAGAAGAGTGGTGCTGCTGCAGGCTGTAGATGTAGAGAGCGACTAACAAGCTGGTTGAGAAATACTGAACACAAACGAAACAAAAAGTCCCCCCAAAATTATCCTGTGCAGACCATGCCTGTGCCACTCAATGCAGGATCATTTCCCAGTTAACCAGTGGGCCACCCTATCCTTTTATAGGCAATTATTTTGAAAGGTTGCTAAGAGCCAGCAGCACCAATGCATTTGGGTCAGGATTTTCCTACTCCAAACCCACTATTTTGTGACCAAAGACATGCAGGAAAATCCCTTCAACCTTTGATGGGATTTACACTGTGATCCACCCCACAGCTCTGACAGCTCCAGTGGGGAGGCAGGGGTGCCAGGATGGGTGCTTCCCTGGTGGGAGGCCATGGAATATGATTACCCAGGGAAGGCACTCCATGGCACAGGATTACATGCACCATCCATCACTTGCTGACTGTGTTGTTTTCTCTTTGCACACTTGTATGGAAATGTAACTACAAAACATTCCTCCGAGCTGCCCACTGATGTGCAAATATAGCTTTAAATTACTTCTCTAGGAAAGAATCCTCACTATTTTATACAAATTGTCTTGCATGTTTATTATACAGAATCATGATCCAAAAAGAAGGGGATCCATCCCATGCCTGTTCATAACTCTGCTCTCTCTCTTTTACGCATTATGAGCTGAACATACTCCAGGCCCCCTCACATGATGAATGATCCCTACTTTGCTGTTCACTTCCAGCCTCCCGTGTGCTTATTTATGGAGCCTCAGTGTGCTGATGGACACACTTCTCTCCCAATCCCCCCACAGACACAGCACATCGTAGCCACTGGGCTTGCAATGGGCAGTTTGGAGAGAGAGCAGTAAAACTTGAAATTCTGCTCCTGGCCTCACCACTGTGCAGGGACACCAGGGACTGCTCCAGAACTGCTGCACTTCCCACTGACACTCTTCCCAACAACTGGTAGTTTCCCCACGACATTTAAAGCCCTTTTTCCTGCTCCAGGACCAGGAGCAGAGCACCAGGCTGGACTCAGAGCCATGCAGGTGTATGGATGCCCACTCGCCCACTGCAGGAATGCTGTGCCTGGGAGGTGCAAATGGGATGTCTCCTGCTGTATTTAGCTTGGCTGGCTCGGCCAGCCCATTCCACTGTCTGCACAGCCTCGGGGAGAGTGGAAGGAAACAATGTGCTGCCCAGCCAAGCAAAACACCGGGAGGCCAAACACCGCAGCTCGGCTTCTCGGAGATGACACACAGCCCCAAGGCAGGGCCACTTGTCTCCTGGCACGGGAGCATCTCGCAGAGCCCTGCACTAACACCGCAACCCCCAGCCTCAGCTCCTGCCCCGGGCTCCAGCACACACCACCTCCCTCCCAGAGATGAGGTTTTGTAGCCTGGCTGGCAGGAAGGTGCTGGGGTGGGTATTCCCAGTGCAGAGCGCAGCCCCCCTTTCCCTGCGGTGTGGTACACACGGCTTCGGAAATAACCCAGTCTTCATTAACTTGTCAAATTAAGAAATTGAGCGCTGTCAAAGTGTAGCAAAGATTGGAGGTGGCTTTTATAGCAAACCGTGGAATCTCCCACTGTTTGTCTAATCTAATTTCCTCATGCTCGTTGTCCTAAGAGAATCACTACAAGGGAGGGAGAAGTAGAGAGAAGAAGACAGGAATGGTTTCCAGCTGAAAGCACCTCCCCCTTCCGTGTGTGTGCAGATGAGAGGGTTTATATAAGCTGTGTGGGATCAATAATTTTCCTCAGTCAGGTTTATGTTTTAAGACAACTTTTAAACTTCATCTCCTCTGGTTAATCTGCCATACCAAGAATATAAAAATAAAAATATTCTTTAGTATGGTGGCAAACACTCCTGTCCTCCATTGCTGGTTTTTAAGAAGGCAGTGCCAGAGAGAGCAACACGTGGCACATCTCAACCCCCTGCAGCTGAGATGAAGCCCTAGAGGAATCAGCTGCTGTGACAGCAGAGGATGGACAAGATATCCAATAAGAGCAGCAAACCCAAATAAATTAATAGTCAGCACTGTCTCTGCTGGGGAGTGAAAGATTAAAACCACACCAGCAACTGGTTGGGGACAGGCTTTTGAGGCAAAGCTGCCGTTCCTTGCCTGCTAATTGTTATGTTTTCCAAAGATTTCATCAACTAAGTTGTGTT
Source organism: Climacteris rufus (assembly GCA_013398175.1). Taxonomy (NCBI): domain Eukaryota; kingdom Metazoa; phylum Chordata; class Aves; order Passeriformes; family Climacteridae; genus Climacteris; species Climacteris rufus. The sequence continues at coordinate 24,621 of VZRZ01002544.1, forward strand.
CAACAAACTGCTATTTAATTACTAGAGTAAAATCCTGTTAATTAGCCAGCCCCAGAAGAGAGCCCTTCATCCCTGTTAAGTGAAATTCCCAACTAATCCCTGCAGCAGCCATTGTGTTGCAGCCTGGAGAGCCCCAGAGAGCTTTTAGAGATGCCCACAAGGGTGGGGGGAGCATCAGAACTCGGCCCCTACCTGCTGCCAGTGACCATCTTCAGCCCTGGGAAGTGCAGACAAGCACAACTGTAACACGCAGAAGGAAAAAATTGTTCATTCCCCTTACACACACAGCTTTCCCTCCTGGCTCCTGTTGTCCAGGTGGCTTCAACCACAGCCTGGCCAGTCCTCTTTGCCATGGGCTGGTGCTCCCATTGCAGCCCTGGGCTGCATCCCTTGCTCCCTCCCTCCCTCTGTACAGGCCATGCCTGTGACCATGCAAGAGGCCAGCAGCTCCCCAGGATCCCCCACTTACCCACGGAGCATCCAAGCTTTCCCCAGGAGGATGTTGTGAGTACCTTTGACAAGGTGCTATGAACATTTCTAAACACAACCAGAACTCTCCTCTTAGCTCTCATCTCACCTGGCCCCAGGACAGAGGGCAATCCCCATGTGACAGTATCTCTGCATCCAGCAGACCGGGGGAGCAGGACAGGTGTATCAAGGACATGCAGTTTCCACAACATTCACAACCAGCCTGGATAAAAGAGAAGTGCTCCAGCTGTGTAAAAGGCTTCAGCCTTTCTGGATAGACCCCAGGGGCATCATTCCAGTGTGACAGGGAACATCAAGGGCTTGTTCCCACCCTAAAAGGGAAGCCAGTTTCTCTCATTCAGCTAGTCTGGAGTTTCTTTGCAGTCTTGCAATCCATCACCATGGAAGTTAAATGTTTTAATTTTACATTGAAATGCCAGCAGAATTTAATTTTGATTGGAAGTTGTAGGCAATTCTTTGATATCCATTTAAGCAGTTTAGAAGATTTTTAAGTAGTGGGGCATTCATTTAATCAAGTTCAATAAAGCAAATCTCCAGGTGAAAACAATAAATATTTAAAAGAGTAAAAAAATTAACTGTTCAACATCATTTGGTATAAATACATCCCTAGAGATGTAAGGATGAAAGGACAGTTCAAAAATTCTACAAAGACTTAAAATCAATGGCTGCAAAATTCCAATATGCAATTTGTCATGTTCTTGTAAACTTGCACTACCCAGTTTGATCCAAGTCCAGTCTTGGATTGTGGCATACACCGAATTTTAGTTGAGAGGATATCCATTAACCCTGATCCTAACTAAAAACAACAATTAACATTAGAATTAAGCTACATGGAAAAAAAATAAATCCCTGATGTATAGACTAAGAATTTAGAACAATGAAAAGTTGACAGCAATTTGCAATATGGACTTTGGCAGCTACCCTACCCTACAGCTAGAATAACCTCTCTAGTTCTCTACCAAACATTGAAGCAGAGCGGTCTTTAATATTAAAGGGGCACACAAGGCAACAACATAGAAATGCTTTCCTTCAATAGGATGAATAAAGTAATGCCTTAAACAAGCAAGTTCCAGGGAGATCACCAGATCAGCCACTTCTGCCAGCAGCTCCAACTCTACCAGAATCAACATCCATCCTGAAAACAAACCTGGGGAAGAAGTAAGAGGCTCTGGCTTGTTTTCAAAAGCAAAAGGAAGCAGAGGGAGAGGTGTATGATTAATTCTCCATTAGTATTCCACTTACATTTCCTCCAAAGACAGGGAAGTATTTCAAGTGAGAAATCTTGCTCATCAAGCAGTTGAAAACGTTTCTCCTCAATGTATTCTAACCCTCACGTCTCTGAAATCAATTTTCTCCTCCATCACGCAGGCCTGGAGGCTCTCCATGTACATCCCACCTGCAAGTATCCACTGGTACTTCACACTTCTTACTTAACAAAAAAATAATCTAAGAATAAAACAGATAGCTTTTAAGAGAGTAAGTTTTAATGAAAAATACACAGCTTTGAAAAAGCAGTAACATTTCATCTCAGAAAGCAATTACAGAAGCAAGGCACTTGGATTTTAGAAAATGGCTTTAATTAATAATGCTCATTAACTACACAGTTTTAATCCATAAATACAAGTTAAAGTTGTAAATACAAGATAAAGTTGTAAAAAAAAATCTCAAATGTGTGATACTTATTTTTAAATTTATTTGATTTTTATGGCTACCTCTTAATATACTAAAGATGTAGAAATCAGTGTAACTTGAACAGCTGCCAAATAAAAACTTCTAAATGATGGAGTGCTCAGGAGAGGGTATGTGCATCTCTACCTTACAGCTTCTTCTTGTAAAAGGAACTCCAATCTTTGCTAGTATATTAAAACACCTCAAATAGTTCATATAGGCAAACATTTAAAGGTTAACACTGTATTTATTCCTATTCACACTGCAACACAAATTTCTTTTTTGAATTTTTTTTGTTTGTTTTAAAAAGGTCACTTAGGAAGCCTTGATGGCTTGAAACTTCACAGTGTGGGATCTCCTCCTTTGCACTGAATTCAGCAGCAATTCTGACACTGACCTGTTGGGTGCAGACATGGGCCTGAAGTACTCATGGAAGCAGGAGGGATGGATCCAGTTTCTACAATTCATTAGAAATTATTCGTGATACTTTTTCATAAATGTACAGAAAAATACTACAAGAAAGCATACATTATAAAAACATAAACACCCTATCATCCTTAAATAAGAGGGGGTGGAGTTTGTAGGGTTTCCTGCTGAGAAATCTCTCATTCTAACCTGAACAAGGGCTCTTCTGAAATCAATACAATTAAAAGACATTAACAGCATCCTACACAGGGTTAGTCCCAATATAAATGTGTTCCCTTTAGTAGCTCATTTAATGTACCTTTTTCTATTTACATTATGTGCTGTTGTCAGTGTAAGACCAGATTAAACTGAACATTAGAATAAATGCAGTGCAATTTCTTTCTCTCTTGGGACAAAACCAGTGAGTAAACCTTAACATGATAGGAATGCTTCAAAGGGAAAATTGAAAACACATTTCCTCAAGCCAGGATTCCTCTATGTACAGCACAATCCAGGAGAAGCAGCACAGCATCCTGTACACATTTTTTTTTCCACTAAGTTCAGTACAGAAGAAAAGAAAGCCCACTATCTTAATGAAGCGGGAACAAATATAATCAGGTTGAAAAAACAAGTTGCTAAAATATTTTTTTAAAGAACAATGAAGAATTAAAACCACCAATTCAACATGAAGTAATGAATCACATATTTAGTGGTCAAGGCATCTGGTTGGGTTTTTTTCATTTTCAGTTGCAATAGTCCAGTTTGAAATGTCAGAAACTCAAAAGAGCCAACCACATGTAGCACTTTCTGCAGGGCTTCCACCATCCTCCTCCTTGTCCAGACCACCTCAAAACACCAAATAACAACAAATGAGCTTGGCACACAATGCACTTAATGCTTTCCATGTCACCCTTCAAAAGCATGGTGCTCTCTGTGGGCTAGGGAAGAGAGAAGGGAGAAAAAGAATAAAAGAATATGTAAACTCTGTCAAGGATTTGAAAAGATTAAAAAAAACCAGAAGATAAAAATGTATAAATCAGTCAAGGAAGAACACAACATGCCAACAAGTGATCTTTTGGAATACACTATTCTGTTAATACATTTACAGGGAGCCTAAAATATGAGATCCCTTAAAATCCTAATTGTAAATGGTTTCTCTACATGAACACTTAAATTGGACAGCATGCAGCCTTGAGAATTATCAAGAGATTTGTTGCATTTGTTTTATGGCATATTAAACAAGAAACAAAATATATTCTACGATTAAATTAAAATTATCTTTTGAATGCTAGCTAACTTCTACACTGAAAGGACATCATTTTAATGCAATGACAGATGCTATGTTCCTAAGTGATTAATGATAACTCAGGTGGGATATTCCCATAGAAATGCCCTACCAGCATCTTATTTTTCTAACGAAGGTGGAAATTAACAGTACAAAATACTTACATTTATAAAAGACTGCTTTAAAAGATGTATGTGGGAGAAGTTTATGAATCTTTTCTAAAACTTTTGCTTCACTTGCTGAAGAGGCATTCATGTTCCAGACTTGCACAACGTCTTCACGGTCACGAACGCTGACACTAACCCCTATGACTTCATCATCTGCACAGAAGGGGAAGAATCATTAAGGAATATTTTAAAAGTGAGACATGTCTAATTTGCTACTTATGTATTATGAAACAGTGCCCAAAAGCTGGAAAAAAAAAATGAAGATGAGAAAATAAGAGCAATCTCCAGTGAGGAAAATACCAGTGTTCAAACCAGACAAAACAGTTACCAGAAAGAAACTCTGTTTTTAGCAGCTATTGGAAATATTACCTCATGGTGTTTTTTATGAAGTGCCATAGGATTATTCATTTTTGCTATTAGCACTCTTGTACTTGATTAGAAGGGAATCACAATACTCCCTCCAGTAAGCTCAGCAATATGAACTACTAAAGATCATTTACCACAGTGTTGTCTACAAGCAGAAATGGGAGGATGAGGGTGAAACATCTAAAACCCCAGGAACAGTACCTGGTGGAGATCAGACACCAACTTTTCCAGACTTTGCTCTCTTTTTCCTTTACATTTTGTCAAGGCAGCAACAGGATAAAAAAAAAGGAAAAAAATAAATGAAATTAATAAAGCCCCATCAGGCTGCTGCTGCCAGTGCTGGTACCTCAGTGCCATGCTGAAGAAGTCCTTTTTTGTGTGAAATCCTCAGGATGCAGCTTCGTGGAGAGCTCAGAGGCCACGTCACAGCTGGGAGCAGTGGCTGCCTCCAGCTGTGAGCTCCATGGCACAGCTGCTCTGTGCATCCCAAGGAAGGGGTCACTAATGATAACACAAAGGTGGTGTCAAAAGCACATGGCCAAGGGAAAAACCACCTCTGTAGGCAGCAGAATTCATATATTTGCTTAAAGTGACCCCAAGACAACCCTGTCAGTGTATAAAGTGTATGAGAGACACCATTTGAAAGGTTCTTGCTGAACTGTAAACTTGAGAAATGCAATTTTTTCTTATGGAATGACAGACAGTGAAGGACCATTCCTAATGGGATAGTCACTGTCACTGTAACAGCCACTTTACTCAGACATTCCTGCTTAGAAGAGAAGTAAATATGGTGAAAAGAAACGATGGAGAAATGTCTCAAACATTACCTGCTGCACAACAATCTGTAAACTGCTCTCCAATAGTTGCTAGCAGCAGCTCTTTCCAAACTGCACCCTGAGGAGACAGAAAAAAGTTACATCCACATAATTATTTTTTAATTTAAAAGTTAGGTTTGCTAGCTCAGTTTTGAGTGTCTTCTCTCTCTGAGGTTGTCTAGACAAAAAAGAGTATTTATTATAAGTACATGTTGTGGTATATAATTAATTGTTAGGTCTGTACAAGATGGTTCATCTTAGCCAAGGGGATGCTGTGCACACATGTGATGAAGAATGAAGCCAAAAAAATGAGAAACAGGCATAAAGGTGTTTTTTATGCTATTTACAAGGCACTGAAAGCTGACTGAAGTTCACCTTCAAGCAAACCTTTCAGAAGTGACTGAGGTCATGTGGTGCATAGTTTGAGAGATCAAAAGTACCCTCATATCAAAAAGGGGCTGTCACTCAGCCTCTGAAAAACACGGCCTCTGGGGTCCCTAAATTCACTGCCCAGTAATGCAGGCTCCCCAAACCACTTGTCACTTCTGACAATCTTCACACCTTGGATTATAAGAGGAAAAAGACAATTTCAATTTCAGTCTTTTGTGACCACTTGGGACTGCAGTGGAGAAAAGCTGCAACTCACATACAGGGAAAAAGCCCACAGGCAAAAATCAATTAACTTTTGGCTGAAATTTTGAGTACCATCTTTCAGCATTTAATGCCTTTTGCAAGGCTGTCACATTTTCCTGACACTTCACTTTTTCTGTTTAAAGGCCTGATCCAGAGCACACTTACACACATAAACACCATGTGTGAAGAGGTCAAATCTCCTTGCTGTGGCAGTTCACAGAAGTTATTCACATGTATTTGATTAGGGATGCAAAGAGAAACACAGTTATTTCATCTGGGCTCAAGGATATGCCTTAATAGACTTCATCTTTCACACTTTGAAATGAAAAAAAATTTAGCATAGATTATCAGGACAAGGTTTTTCTGTTTTTCTTTGTATGCCTATAAGTAAACAGTCTCGAGAACAAAGGTGATTATAAATTACCACGTTTCCAAATGGAAACAGTGCAGCTTTCATTTGTTTTATAATACATCACCAAATGTTACCTAAAGCAAGAGATAAGGCATCATTGGAAAAGAAACTGTTGCTCATTGTCTTTAAAAGGTTATGGATGTTAAAGTAGTGTTTGGTTGTTGTGTTGGGTGATGTCAGAAGTAAAAAGCTTTACAACAGCTTTATCAGAAAAAGTTTAAAGAAACTCCCTTACTAAACAAAGTCTGAGTAAAAAGTCAATGCAACATACCGTACTTTCTTTAGGGACTTTCATTTTCCATATACCTCCTTTGGCATTGCTTTCTTCTTCCCTGTTATGGGAAATAGATCAGTGAAAATAAACATTCAAATCCACATCTAGATAACCCCATGTTTGTGGTTTAATGTTCCCAGAAAAAACCCATCTGAAATGCAATTACTAACTCCAGGGAGCATGACTCTAACTTCTGACATCAGAGATAATTCTTTCATTGTTCATATGAAGTGTATCTCTCAACACCTAATCCCTTTCCTAAGTTTTGTGTGTTGGAAAATACTTATATTTTCCCTGACTACAGACCATCTCTAAGTGGCTGCACACTGTATGGGAACAAACCACAAAACAATTTTACATTTTACTATGGTAACCTTTTATTTTGGAAAACCTCTGGCATCTTTTCACAGAAGCAGCTTGTTACTCTTCCATTTATCCAGTTTAATAAAAGAACATGAGTACACTTCATTTCAGTTTTGTGACAGATAGAAATTAATTGCCCTTATTAAAAAAGACTGAAGCTGCCCAGGGTCAGGGCAGACATAACCATTAAACTTGTAATGACAAAGGCACAATGTACTAACCTGTGAGCTTCTCAAGTTTATTCTGTCACAATTCTTTTACTAAGACTTTAAATTAGGGCTTCTAGTTTCCTGCTAAAGGCAAAATTAAAGGAATAATCTAAAATTCATCTTTGGAATATCCAAACCCAATATGACAACTATAGAGATTCCCCAGGACAAACAGTCTCCCACTAATCCTGACAGTTGCCAGTGAAAGGAGGTGGAGACTTTGGGAGGACATCTTAAAAAATCCTCAATTCTTGCTTCAGAATTTGTCTGTCTTTCTAAAACCCCCATGCTGAAATTGGTCACTGTACTGTAATGATGGTGTGAGGAAAACTTCTTGGCAGTAATTACTGAAAAGTTAGTGGGTTACTGACAATGAGATCAATCTCTTGCAGTCCCTTTCCTAAAACACAAAATTACTTTGATAGGCTTAAAATAAGTGTTTAATTTTTAGAAACTATCTTTGCATTTCATACCTCTAATAGTCGCCAAATCAAAATTAAAAATAGGAAAAACAAACCCCAAAAAATCAAACCCCCAAATGCTCTTTTTCATCCTTACAAAGATATGAAGGCCTGCACACAATGGCCCAGTTGACTTATACAGACACCAGTGTTTATTCAAACCCACTTAAGCTATCCTGACCAGTTACAGTATTTTCAGAAAAGGAAAGCAGGCCTTCAGATGCATTTCACTTTAGAAAATTTACATCTCCAGTAGATTAGGATAGAAATCTCCTGTAGGCACCACAAAGTCAGACATACTACGATCAAGTCAGAGAACCCTAATCCAGTCACAATCTACACAAACGATGCCAAAAAGGTCAAAACTCTTCAGAAAGTGCTGAGGTTCTCTGAGGTGTGACAGAACTGCTATAGGAAGAAGGGATACTTCTGGAAGGCATACTTTGATTTTTTGTGTATAAACATAAATTATTTATACTTTATTCCATTACTATCCTACAATCAAATAGGAATTTGCTGCAATGAATCACTTGATAATGCCTTAAATTACTTTTAATCCAAGGTGCATGGGCATGTATAGGCATATAATTTGTCTGTACTTTTGCACAGGTGAAAAACAGTGAAGGACCACCAGTTGTTTGCATCATTATTTCACCAGCTTCAATGGAAAGGAAAAAATATGCAGTAACTTATTCTGTGTATTCCTGACCTGAAAGTCAGAGTCATATTCTAACTTCTCAGCTTCTATTTCATCATCTGTTTTCTTACATTTACATCCAGAGGTGGACAATTAAATTACAGTCTGTGTTTTTAATAAAGACTCTTCAGTACAAGTCACTTTTAAACTGAACAAGAACCTCAGGGTATTTCTTTCACAGGTCTCTCAAGTTCAGGTGCTTGCAGCCAACAGAAACAAGACACTCCTGTCCCACACCTTTCACCCCTTCAGGTTATTCCACTGCCCATTCCCAGAAATGTCTCCTGACAACACACGTACCAAAGCGGGCGTCTTTCTCCCCGCATTAAATGGTAGCTACATCTCAGAGGCAGATTTGTCACAGGAGGAATGTTGTTGTAGACACTCCAGAAATCCTTGAAAAGGAAAAATATTAGTTGCATTAACACAAGAGAGTTTCATGCAGATTTACTTCCTCGCTAATTTTCTCTAAACCAATTACGCTTCCTGCTCCCAGAGAACTGGCACCTTCTGTGTTGTAATAAAATGCTCTGAAAAGAACTTCTTACAAGTTCAATTCTACTTTTATTTTTTTAGATGTCAATTCTGCATAAGTGAAGATGAAAAAAAGGGAAGCAGTCAAAATGTGGATTATTTTAGAACCAAACTCCTTTTGAATAGAGAGGGGAAAAAAAATAATCAAAACCAGAGTTACACTGAGTATGTCAGAACAAGCCAGCACATAAAACTTTCTTAGTATATTAAAAAGATATTGTTATATCAAATATCCACCTAGCTTCATTTAGGACTAGCCTAAGCTTCATTATGATTATCCTGAGTTACAAAAACACCACAAACAATAATTCTGGTGAACTAAATGCCTAACCAGCAACCCAGCTAGTTTGTCTGAGTGAAAGGTTTCAACCAGATGCAAAGAACCTGAGATGCACATGTTAATATGGGAATGGGGGAGAAATTAGAAGATCCAAGTTACCAGGAACCATTGGATTACTTCCCAGTGCTTCTGCTGGCAAAAGCAGAAGCTGTCAGGCAGGTTTGGGGTGGATAAAAGGCACCCAAAAGCAGCAGTGAGCAACAGGGAGGGAAGACTGAAAAGATCCCAATCCCTTTTTCTTTATTCAACAGCTGGGAATAAGAAAATATTTTTAAAGACTTCAGTGGCATCAACATGTGGTGATGCAATATTAATCATTAGTGCAACTCATTAAGTATTATCTACACATAATATTTAAGTATTATCTAATACTTAATCACTAACACAACTTTAGAAACAACGATTACAACATTATGTGATAAAATTTTGTGGCCCTTGGCAACTCTGCCTAACAGCCATTACTTTTACCCAGTCACAAGAAGAGATGGAAGACTACTACAAACAAAAACTTGGTGTGAAACACCCGCTGCAACTTTCATCTTACTCTGAACTGGTTGTGTGGCCAAACCCTAAAGCTACTTGCAGAAGAAGGAGCAGAGAGACACTGGTAGAAGGCTGTGGAAACATTTGAGAGCTCTTTTTGTCCTGAACCAGGGACTTAGTTTGGAAGGGTTTGGAAATCTCAGGCAATGTAACAAGTTGTGCAGACGTTCATGAGAAAGCCTTATTTAACACTTCAGTAGATTGCTACAGCTGTGCTTCCCAAAGAGAAGAGTCTGGCATTACCTTAACATTTCAGAGATTTAGTGAACTAGTCAGCTTAGCATTAAGGTACAACAAATACCAATTTGCTACAATTCCTGCTAACTGTGGTATTAGAACAGAAATGCAATTTTACTGGCAAGACGTGCCCACTGCTAGGCACTGGCAGATGACACAGACATGCAGAATTTCTCACTGCTGCAAGTATTGCACAGTTTAAGAGTACTTTAATTCTGTTTCCCAGAATCTTTTTTTCGATACATGCTCAAGAAGAGAAACCCCACAAGAAAGAAAAACCACACTGTGATTTTTAGTTTTTGTGTATTTTCTTTATTTAAAAAAAAAAAAAAAAAGAGAGAGAGGAAAAGCTGGAAAAATATTTAAGATACATCAAATCCAATAATTCAATGTACTAGTGGAAATTTAGAAAGGTTTAAGAATCTAGTATGCCCAATCCGATATGCCTTCTCCTTTCCTGGTCTGGAAAGCCAAATGAAATTCAAACAATGACTCAGTAATACAAACACACAGCAGCAGTAACACTCACGTTTCACACCTCAGGTAAGCAAAGCCACAGGTGTGACTCATCCTGTGAGGAAAAGCGAAACTTAAGGTGTGAAGTTACATTAATAACATGTGGCAGCTCCTGTAGCAGAGCCAGATGCCTTACCTGCACTGTTTGTACTGTATAAATCTTCTTCAAATTTAATGCACATTCAGCTGCTGTCATACCAGGAAGTGACCTTGAAAACAAAGCACAGGTTAATTAAAATATTTATTTTATCAAGGAGGGGGAGAAGAGATGGAGAAGGAATGTGAATGGTGTGAGTGTGAAGCTGAAATGTTCACATGTCAAAGGGGAAGTCCAACTCCCATTTATCACGAATCATTTAAAGTTAGGAGTTAAAGTCCTTTTATACTTGCGAATAAATTAATATTTACCAGGCAATTTGTAAAATTAAACAGAAGAATTAGGAGTTTTAGCCAAGCAACACAGTGCTGCTCTGAGGGCCACCACACCCTCAGAGCCCTGCTGTTCACACGTGAGGGGCTACCAAAAGTGGACTGCATGATCCTGCATGACCCCGGAATTATTTTCGATTACATTTAATACACCCCAGCCCTCGTTTTCATTGTTTTAATGCCCTCCCGGTGCCGCACACTTTGAAAAGGAAGCTCATCCGCGCGGTTTGTGCCGGGCCCTCAGCGCCGGCCGCGAGGTGGCGCGGGCGGCACAGGCGGCGGGACGCGGGAAGGATGGCGGAGCTGCCCTCAGCCCGGGCCGGGCACACCCGCCACAAGCTCCGCGGTTCCCCCGCTGGGTGGGACACGCACACGGGCTGAGGAGAAGCACAAGTCCCAAAGGCAGCTCTCCCCACAAGGGCCATGTCACCCAACACACTGCGGGAAGTTCTTCCGCCACCGGCACTGATGCCTTCAAGCCTCATCGACCACCACCACGTCCCGTAAAACCAAGAAATCCTTGGGTTGGTCTCACTGCCAGGCACCCTGGTACACCAGGCATGGTTCAGCTTCTCTAGCTCATCTTCATACTGACCATTACCAGCTCCCATCCGGAGCTTCTTCCCTCCCTCAAGGGCCTCCAGGGGAAGCCGTAAGAGGAGCAGCTGAGGGCACTTGGTCTGTTCAGCCGGAGAAGAGGAGACTGAGGGGAGACGACATTGCAGCCTGCAGATTGCTCATGAGGCAAAACAAAGGGGCAGGCACTGATCTCTGGGGTGGCCAGTGACAGGACCCAAAAGAATGGCTGCAGCTGGCCCAGGGGAGGGTCAGGCTGGATATCAGGGAAAGGTTCTTCCCCCAGAGGGTGGTGGGCACTGCCCAGGCTCCCCAGGGAACGGGCACGGCCCCAAGGCTGCCAGAGCTCCAGGAGCATTTGGCCAATGCCCTCAAGCACAGGGTGTGACCCTTGGAGTGTCCTGTGCACGGCTGGGAGTTGGACTCGATGATCCTCATGGGTCCCTTCCAACTCGGAATATTCTGTGATTCTTTAAGCACACACAGCACCAGCTGAATCCCATCATCTGAAAGGTCTTTTCCAACCTAAATGGTTCTATTTATAATCTTTTGAATGACTCTTCAGGATGTGAAACATGGGATGCTGCATCCACACCCCCAGACATCCCTGCGCTCCTGTCAGCGCGCTAATAGCGCATCGTAACACCCACGTTAAAATTCCCAGCACACAATCCCACAGGCACAATTTTGGGGGAATGAGGTCAAAATTGCTAAGGCACATTCAGTTTCTTAGAACTGGAAGCATTTTTTTTCCCCCTTCAGAAGCTGAAGTAGGATTTCTAAAGAAAAATGAAGATCAAAGACAAAAGCAACCTCCCATTGTGTCTCAGAAGAGGAAACAAAAATGTGTAAAATTACTAAATCTGGAAACAGAAGCAACAGAGGGGGTTTAAGGAAACAGAAGAAAACGCAGCTGTTGCTCAGGTACCAGCTGAAGAAAGGATAAAAGCAAACCAGATCTCAGCATCCCTCCCTGATACATCTGATCAGCATGAAATATGTCCAGGGAAACATTGAAGTTACTCTCACATGTTACAGAAATAATTGAGGCTTTGGGCAAACCCTAGATATTCATGTAGAGAAAGACATTTAATATGCAAAACTACTGAAACAGCATCACATCTTCAAAAGTCTAATAATAGCTCTAAGGTTTTTTGAAGGCTCCTTTTAAAATAAGTAACTTTAAAGATACATACAAAACCAGCAGAAAAATACCTCCCAACTTCTTCAGCATAAAACAGGCAAACTGACATCTACTTTATTATTTGCCTGTTAATTACCAGACATAGCCCATTACAATGGTGGAACTGGTGAGAAAACAGTTATATGTCCAAATCTCAAAAATCACTCTAACTAGAGGTTATAAAACAAACAAAAAAACCCAACAAGAAATCACCATGGCACAGACTGTAGTCTAGTGGCTCATGAACTATGAGAACTCCCATGACAAAAATGATAACTTGAAACCAGCAACAAACAAAACTGTCACCAATGTGATAAAAGGACTTATCATAGTAAGGTTTGGGGTTTTTAGAGGGGGAGGGTTGTTTTGGCGTTTTTTGCTTACACTTTACACTCAGCATTAAAGAGGAAAAAGAAATTAACAGGATTTAACAGAANAATCACCATGGCACAGACTGTAGTCTAGTGGCTCATGAACTATGAGAACTCCCATGACAAAAATGATAACTTAAAACCAGCAACAAACAAAACTGTCACCAATGTGATAAAAGGAATTATCATAGCAAGGTTTGGGGTTTTTGCGGGGGGAGGGTTGTTTTGGCATTTTTTACTTAAACTTTACACTCAGCATTATAGAGCAAAAGAGAAATTAACAGGATTTAACAGAAACAGAGCCAGTCAGATTGCTTCTGAATGCGCAAAAAAGTCCTAAGTTAAAACAGACTTTAAAACTTAACAGGTGATTTAGTTATTTGTCAGCAGAGAGTAGTGGGTTCACAAACTACCCCTTGTTTTTTTCTTGCTGACCAAACTATCATCTCTCTACTAACACTCTGTTCCACGTAGAATAGAACACAAACAGGCAAAACCTCACATAAATTTTGCCTCTTGTTGTCTCACATCACTGCCCAAGAAATTACTTCTCTTCTGCACTATTTCTGCCACCAAGGCATCTGGCATTACATATGTTGTACAACATATATCATCATCACTTGATATCCTCGTGCTGATACTGCCACTGAGTTGCTTCAATAGTGATGTCTACTCAACAAGAGATTAAAATGTCTTCTCTAACCATAGCCTTCAAAGCTCATCATGGTAACCATTTAGAAAACTTCATGCCATTTAAAAGAGCAGCTAAGACAGGTAGACAGAATATTCCACTGCCAGGTTACAAACCGGTTTGTTTTGATAGTTGCAAATAACAATTCCCAGAGAAACTGTGATCAGCGGGCAGAAAGCACCAACAAAGCAGCAAATTATCTGTTTTAAAAGTCATCATGAGTGACCATTTACTTCTAGTAACCTGCCTGGTAAATGCTCCAGGCCCCCAGATTGCAGTGTTATTTCAGCCTTTCACTCAGCTCTGGCAAGTGTCAGTCATTTACAGGTATGAGCATGAACCCCCAAACATTTGTGTTTAAATAACAAACAATCAGACAAAACTATTGAAGAGATTGTGATTGAGAAAATGATGATGCATCAATTTAAAAGTTCAGGATCGTTTGTTCCAGAAATTACACCTGCATAAATTTGGTTTAATGGATGAGTATAAGGCAGAGACAGTATTTTAATCACAGACAGACAGAAGAAAAAAGCCATGAATTTCCTGCAAAATTCCAGACTGCTGACAAATCTGAACTGTAGTTTTTCTGTGATAATTGCCAAAAACCTCAACAGATCCACACAGATGACCACCAAGGGAGTTTTGTGCCTTGAAACCCATGAAACTGCAATTTTTTTTCTTGAGTATACAGCCTAAGTTTAAATTATCAGAAATGGCAGATGATTTTCAAGTGAAAGAATCTGTAGAAATTCCTACTTCTGTAACTCTCCAGCAAATACTTGCACTATAAGCTAGGATTAGTAACACAGTTGTGTACTTTACTAAAAACCTAATACACATGGTACTACAAAACAAGACCCTGCAAATACTGACTCTTGAAATGAAGCCATTACAGAATTCTTTCCGTTCAGATAATTTTATTGTCATCAACAACATAATTTATCCAATATGCCATACTGATCTATCAGTTACTGCCACAGTGGACAATTAATTTCCAAGGAATTCAGCAGGCCATGCCAACGGCCATGAGCACAGTAACAGGAAGGACCAGGATCACAGCACCAGCCTGGCACAGACAGCTCTTCTGGGGATGGAAAGAGTGGGTCTGTCACCACTTCCCCAAAAATGCACATCTGGCTTCCCCATGGAGAAACTGCACATAAAATATTCAGGGGTTCTCCTGGTCTGCCTCTTCCATGCCATGTGATGTCACTGCACCTTCAGAACCTTTATGGGAAAAAATTTAGTATCAGGATTGAGTTGCCTAATCAGGCCAGATCCACTGTACAGCATCTCATGGTGAATCACATGGGAACGTGGAAATGGGAATAATCTCCACAAAATGAATCCTAATGCCAGCTTGCTTCACTACTCCTTCATTATTCCAGCACGAATAAAGAACAAAGGATACAAAGATAAATTCCATTGTTTCATCCATGAATAAACCTCCAGGTGGTTGTGCTTATGTTAATTTCTGATGCTGAACTGTAGCTTTTCTGTTTTTCTGCAAAGAATTAAGTATAGAAGTTGTTTCATGTGTGCTCACACTGGCCTTTGTTTCCCAGTGGGAATCTCATCACAGCTTTAGCAGGAGCTTTAAAAGCTGCCAAGCAGTTTTGAAAATACCCCTTTAAGTGCTTAGCCACAACTGCTTTTGGTATAAATAAGCAAAATATTTACTTACAAAGCATAAACTCAAAAACATGCTGTGGCAACTAAATAAATCTGGTAATCCATTCTGAATACAAAGACTGATTTCAAGCCATCAAAGCCTGTCAAAATGCACTTACTGGATTGAACATTCTTATAATATTAACCATCATTTTTCATTGTAAGCCACCTACTCATAAGCTGTAATAGATGAAATAGATGATCCTAGATAAATAAATTTTGCTATAGGGAAGAAGGGAAATTATTAAGTTTTGTTTCAAATATCTGATGTGTTCAGTTAGGAAGATTAACACATTATTAAAATGGTTCAGCTATCAAAATGTATCTACAAAACTTTATATAGAACTCATCTATAACATACAGAGAGAAAAATCAGCACATGAGGATAATACCTTATGCAGGAATATTTTGTCTTTCCTGGAGTAGTCTATTAACAGTGCATATTTGACAATGTTTATAAGCATATACTTCCCCTCACAAAGATACTGAAGAGTTAAACTATTCTTGCAATAGAAATAAGATTATCTAAAGGGCATTGTTCGACAGCAGGCGAGAAGATTGGACAAGCAGGCCATGAGCCTGCAAAGTGATGGGAAACTGGGAGGAGACACAGCCAGGACAGCTGACCCCAACTGACCCAAGGAATATGCCAGAGCATCTGACATTGTGCTCAGTAAATAAAGCCAGGGGAAGAAGGAGGAAGGAGGGATGTTTGGAATGATGGCATTTGTCTTCCCAAGTCACCGTCACACAGGATGTGGCCCCGCTTTTCTGGAGGTGGCTGAACACCTGCCTGCCCATGGGAAGCAGTGAATTAATTCCTTGTTTTGCTTTGCCTGTGTGTGCAGCTTTTGCTTTCCCTATTAAACTGTCATTGTCTCAGCCCACGAGTTCTCCAGCTTTTACCCTTCCCATTCTCTCCCGATCCCGCTGGTGGGGGAGTGAGCGAGCATCTGCGTGGTGCTTGGGTTTTGTCTGGGGCTTAATCACAATGAGATGGCACCCAGGCTAAGTGACAGTGGGGATTTGCAAGGTTTACAATGTAGGATATTGGCATCATGTCCACATGTACATCAAAAAGCATAATCGGCTTCACAGCTTTGTATTTACACAAATATCACACCCAGTACCACAACCCCAAATCCCATTAAGGGATGGTTTCAAGAGCCTAACGTGGTTTGTTATCCAGGACATCCCAGCTTTTGATGGTCACATCACTTGACTTTTCCTTTTGTGCAACGTCTTCGTTGAATGTGCTACACAACACAGTGCCCAGATTTGCAAGCCTCATTTTGATTTTGTTATATTCAGTGCTGTATATTGACACTGTGTTGTAAAAAATAACTGTAAGACTACACAATGTAGCAAAAGCTAAAAAGGCAACCATTCATTTCAGAGCCAGAGGCCACTACAACCAGGAGCAGAGTCTGATAAACACAGGTGTAAATAGCCACCAGCATGACTCAACTTCCCAAGGTAGCACCAAAAGCCTCTGCAAGCCTTGCTGAAATTCCCCATGTTCTCTAACATCACTGCACACAAAAGCTCTACCAATGAGATGTGTGGGGTTGAACCTGGAAATCTGCAGAGTGAACAAATCCAACAGCAGATCTAAACTCTGGGCTTCTAAACTTTTAGCACATGACCTTAGAACATTTTAACAGCTAAAAATGAAATGTCATTTGTCTTAAGAAGAAAACACCCGCCAGCTTCTCTGCACCTGCTATGAAACTGCTGACCTGTGAGCATCTAAAGATCATAGATGGGATCTTATGTGTCAAACTGGTGAATAATATTCTCCCAAAGCTTTCATCATGCTAATTTTCCCAAGGCATGTATGGGGTGAGATACCAGAGAGCAATATCAGATGGTTGCTATTTCAGACACAGATACCAAGAAAGGCTGAGCATTTACGGGAAATGCAGGTGCCCTGTGACACGTGGGAGATGATAGCAATGAACCAGGACCTGGCCACAGGATGCCAGCCTCCAGATGTTCAGCCTGTGCCAAGGGATTCACAGAAACAAGGGCTGATGTAGATAAAACAAAGGCATTCACTTCTAAAGTGGGAGATGTATCTGGTGACTCTATGATAAAAGCAAGGCCACAAACCCCAAGGGTAGCACATCACTAGTTGCTACAGAAAGTACCACTTAGCTGATGGATATTTATTTTAACAGCGTGACTTAATGAAAAGATACATTTTAGAGATCTTAAAATTGCATGTCATGGATTTCTCACAGTAATTTAATAGAAAGAGATAACTACATATCCATCTCAACATCTATTTATCCTTAAGCGTCACTTCTTCCTGCTTTTCTCTGCAAGTGCAGGGTAAAATGCAGCAGTGGTCAAAAATCAATACTATCTCCTGAGAAAACAGCACTGCTCCACACTAGGTGCTACTGAAACAAGTTTAAAAAGTACCCACAGTTATCTGCTACGAAAAGTCCATCCCATACAAGCCTAAGCTTTCATCAATACCAATAAATGTCCCAGCCGCTTCTGTGGGGCTCTGCAGAGAGACATGAACCTCCACACACAGCAGTAAATTAAGTCCACAGTTCCATCCCTTGTGTGCTTTTTAATGCCTTAAATGATTTTTTTGAGTGTATAAAATGTGTCTTGTTTGCTGTCATTCTTGTTCTCTGTCATTATTCTATCCCTGTTGCTGGTAAACAAAACACCCAGTTTTGTGTATATATGTCTCCACTTTTTTTTTTTCTTAAATATACACTCTTGGATTTATAAGTAAAGAAGCAACAATACTAATTGAATGCATTTATGTGTGACCAGAAAGAATAAAAAACCCCCTACCCCAAAAGAATAATTGAATTTTAATAAAAGACAGTGGAACCAAGACTTAGAAGAATAAAATAATGATAGGACTCAGGAACTTGAAATGGATTTTAACTTCAGACACTGATTATAAAAGATAGATATGCTTATCTCCACATGGCTTGTGTAAACCAACAGATCTGGTTGTTAGCTTAATTAATCAGCTCAAATGATGCTTTTTAAAAACAAAGAAGCAAAAATACAACTCAGATCCTGAACCTAACCATACCTACCTCATGAGTGCAAAAGGCTTAATCAGAAATAATTAGTGGCTTTATTTATTAGAGCTGATTTGCAGGGCCTGAGAATATTTGCATGCTTTCAACAGCTCCTTGTTATTTCTCTGTCATGAGTTGAAAAGTTACCAGAAAAATAACTAAAGAGAAGAATTTTACCAATAGCATTAGGCAGCATGTTCAGTGGCAGAAAGGATGATAAACTTACTTTCTGCGGTGGGGAGAGAGGAGAAAGACACCAAAAAATTGAGAAATGGAAGCTGTAGAAGATTAAAAAACAAGATGCTAGAAAATACACGCTAAGAAAACAAACTCAAATGCTGGTTAAAAACTTTCTATTTCAGTTTTAACTTTGGCACTTCTTCCCTATGCCTCACTGTGTGCACCACAAGGGCGAGCTCCCTTGGCAGCCTCCTTCCACGGCATTAGAGGCTCAAACTTCAAGCACAAGAAATGTAATATTAGCCTGCAAGTAATTAATAAATTTTAGCTAATCCTTCAAAACAAATCACTTTAGATTTTAAGAACTGATCCAAACAAGAGCCAAACGTGGTATTAAAGAGCTGTAAGATTGGGCATGTCCCGGCCGGTGGGACGGGGTCCGTCTGGGGCAGCAGGGATGCACAAACCACAGCAGCAAAACAAAACCTTTACCCTTCTATTCCCGGGGCTGGCGAGCGTCACCTCTGAATGTAGAGCTCAAACCTGCACGGACGGTGCCTGGAGCAATGTGCGTCCGTTCAGCTACAAAACCCAAAGCGTTTCCAAACCAGTCGGACTACGCGGCTCCCGGTCCCCGCGATGGGAACAGGCACCGGGACATTTCCTCGCACCGGCACGTTTCGCATCCGCAGCCCAGGATCCGCAGCCCGGACCGAATCTGTTCGAGAGCGAGCCCATAATCCGCAGAGACGCGCATCCCCGCACAGACCGATGTGGGGGGTTCCCCGGGTCCCGGCGCCCCCCGGCCCCACTCACTTGTCCAGCCAGAAGGTCCAGGGCGAGTGGAGCGGCAGCCCCGGCGCGTCCCGCCCGGGGGGGCCGAGCGCCATCTCCGCGGGCGGGGGGCGAGGGCGGGACGGCCGGGGGAGGGGACAAGGGACGCTGCGAGCGGGGACGCGGGAGGGGCTGAGCGGGACTCGGGCTTGGCAACGACAGGGGACGGACAGAGAGACGGGGACAAGGTGCGACGGGAAGGACGGGCAAGGGGCAGGGTGCTGACAGCGACAGACGTGGCCAAGGGGCCACTGGAGAGAATGGGTGGCTCTCCGGAGGGGCACAGGCGCTCGCCCCATCCCACCGCTGCCTCTCGTGCAGGGCACAGCTGGAGGGAATCGCTGATCGCCTTCCTTGGATCTCCACAACAACCCACGGCCACCAGGCCTTGGGGCACACAGGGTCGGTCCCCAGTGCCACCACCCTGCTCGGCAGGCGCTGCTGGCAGCCCCTTCTCTGCACACGCACAGGTCGTACTGCAGACCTGCCAAGTCTCCGGGGCTGCCTTTCTCAGCAAAGTAACCTTCGTGCTCAGTTTGGCTTGGCAATGCTGACCAAAACACTAAATCTCTCTAAAACCCCCACGTTTTAGGATGCAAAACATTTTGCACAATGCAGGGATGGTTACTGTGCAGACTGGCCATGGATAGAGACAGCACAACAGAGAACTTTTCCAGACTTGGGGGATAATAATTTCTCTATCTTCCCATCTTCTCTACAGCCCATTTAATTTACATGCCTGATTTTACAGGGGGATGTTCCTTACAATTCGACATGGACATGTGCAAAAAACCTCACATTATTTTTAGAATAGTACTTTTTAAATTAAGATTCTCCCCATTGGGACTGTGCACAGTAGTAAAGTTAAACACCCACATAAGTGATAGCAGGATCAAAGACCATGAATCACATAGATTTCCTTGCAAGCAC
Source organism: Climacteris rufus (assembly GCA_013398175.1). NCBI lineage: Eukaryota > Metazoa > Chordata > Aves > Passeriformes > Climacteridae > Climacteris > Climacteris rufus. The sequence goes on from VZRZ01002544.1 coordinate 44,959, forward strand.
ATTTAGTAGGATGAATAATTTTATATATACTTCATCCTAAAAGAAAAATCAATAAAGACACACTCCTTTAAAGAAATAAAAATCTAACAGTAAGAAAGGGCAGAGTTCACCCATAAAAAGCAGTCTGCACAGTGACAACGAAGAAACACAAAAAGTTAATTATGTTGTACAGATGGAAAATGCAAACTGCTAGTCCAAATTAAATAAGATCTGCAAAACCAGTTGCACCATCTCTTGCAATTTAATTTATCCCTCTTTAAATAGAAGGCAAGATAATGACCATTTGGGAGAGCTTGGAATCTAAAAATTCATTGGTATGCCCACTCTGAGCATTTTCTCTCTATTTTAATGGTGAGCCCACCAAAATTGTTAATCCTGAAACAAAACCCCACAATAAATGGCTGTATCTAGGCACAGATTTTCTCAGAAGAGCTGGAGAAGACAGGAGGAGAGGAGGAGAGTGCTAATTTCTTAGGACCCTAAAGGGCCACATCTTTCCTCTGTGACCACCGGTGACACTCTCCACGCCCAACACATTTTTGGTGTCCTCTGCTGAGGTTGTCAAGACAGTATTACATTTTGGACAGGCAGCAGCATCATTCTGGAAATAAGGCCAAGCCCACTAGACTGTATTACAAAAACTAACTTTGAATCCAGCACCTGCCTCTGATGGGAGCCACACGCTTCAGAGAAAATCTCCAGATTCCATTGTGAGGGAGCCGCTCATCAGTTCAAACATTACAGCTCAGGCTGAAAACAAATTATTCTGTTATAAACAACCTGGGCTGCAAGGAATGCTATAGAAATAGAGCCCCCACACCTCTGAGACACGGAGCCAGGCAGCACAGCCTGTATCATTATTCCAAATGAGATATGTAAAGCCTCCGTTTATTCCTTATTTACATCGGTAAATACCAGGCTTCACAGTGGCACAAGGAACGTTGTGGGAATCTCAACTAACAGTAAATTAATTTGGTTGTGGAGGAAGGGCAATCACAGGATGCATCAAATTAACGCATCCTTTGCTACAGAGATTTCTAAGAAGTCGTGACACAGAGGCAAAAAAAAGTCTCCTGAGATGAATCTCACAAGGAAAAATGATCACGAGCGCAGCATTCTGATTCTGCTCAGCTACCTCACGCTGCCAGCACACCTTGAGTGAAATCATTTCAGAGATTAAAAATCCCAGGAAGTTATTACCGCTTTCAGAGAGGTATTTATAGGACTTGAATTAAAAATGTATTTTATCGATGTTTGCTATATATTTGGAATGTTCTTTTTTAAGGAAACCCTGGTGGTGCCTCCTGTGCTCTTGTACCTTCTCAAGCAGCTTTCCCAGAAACAAATTGTGTTACGGTGCAGCCCTGTGCTACAAGATGGTGCAGAGATGAGATGCTTAAAGCTCACCACCACAGAAGGGGCTTCTGGCACCATTCCTTACACCTCCTCCCAGCCACTTCTTCCTTTCACTTGCAGAGTCCTCCAGGTAAGGTGGTAATTTCCTGCTAAAGCCTTACAAAGCTGTGGGGCGGAGAGCAGAAGTCAGCTGGTAGATTAACTCAGCTCTTTGCCAATGGATAACAGCTGAAATTTTCCCAGGTAACAACTGGGGAGAAAAAAAACCAACAAACTGGAGTGGGGAATACTGTTCTGCCCCATTCTGTGTGCACTGCTTGTCTGTACCCTGTTTTGGGCACCTGAACCTTTTTGCCACACAAAGGCCCAAGTCGCCCCATGCTGTGGCGAATTAGAGCTGAATCAGGCACATTACAGCCAGAAGAAACAATGACTACTTCATACCTCTTTCCATGGTTTTATTTGAGATTTAAATCCCTTCCCTCATAATCCTTGCTGATCCCAAAATCTTGACAGCGATGGGTACATTACATGTGCTTGAAATATTATTTGCCCGTTCCAGTAGATTTTCCTGTAGTCCTTGTTCCCAGCTAGCATAGGAAATCCCCTGCTACAAAACAATGGTGTTTTGAGGGGGCAGAATGCCTCTTAAAACCATCAGGACCCTCCTTTCCCAGCTGACAGTTGTGCACCATCACTGTGGCAACTGCAATGCCTGCATACATGAGAAATATTAGGAAAGCATTAGGCTTATTTTAGCTATATTCTAATGCAGTGTAGCACCTGGAAGGGAGGAGGGGAACAAGCACCATATGAGCAATCATAGTGCATTTCCACCCTGGAAGGGTTCTGTCTGAGGCGACAGGTACCGCACCTTAAACAACACCTGAGAGATAACCCGGGTTTGTTCAGTGCTCCTGACACAGAATGAATGGTGTGAAATGTTAGCTAGACCTCTCTCTAGCTGAAGCTCCTCTTTTTCACTCTGAGGCAGAGGTGGTTGGAACATAAACCTTCCTGGACTTGAGGGATGGCTGGAGAACAAGCGTCGGCTGCTGTGCCCAGCTGCTGCCACTGCTGCCTCACAGCCTGAGCCAACAGCCATGAAATGTAATTTCTCTACCAAATGCTGGTGTCACGATCACTTGCTCTTGAAACACTGCCTGGGACTTCAGAAGCATATTAAGTAACACAGGAGCTGTTTCTGAGAGGTTCCCAGGAAGATAAACTGATCAACTGAGAGCTGAAGCAGAGGTGAGGATGAAGGGATTTTAGTTGATATTTGCTTCCAGAGGCTTAAATAAATGTTTTTTAAACCCTAAAACACAATATTAAAGTGTTGAATCCCAATGCTTTTGGCAAAAGCTCCCTCATCTAGGAATGATTTCATATCAGCCAAGCTGTTAAGCAGAGGTTGTCATGGAAACAAGTTTTATTCAAATGATATGGCCAGAGATATACTGTATTTAGTGAGTTCTTCATTTGCTGCACATTGGGAACATGTCAGAACTAAATGATATTGCATAACTTTGTTTTGTCAAAAACAACCTGGCTTGCTGCCCCTGTTTTTCTCACAAGCTTGTGTCCAGTCCTGCCTGGGACAGAAGGTTTTCCACACAGTACCTGCTCCACAGGAGAGGCTCCTCAAACAGCTGGTGCCTGCAGCTCCCATTCAGAGAAATCTTCCTCCAAATACATGAACCTGCCTGAGTCAAACAAGCAGAGGAACCTTTCCTCAGCTCCTACAACTGACATAACCATACACTAGTCCAAAAGGAAGTGCAGTATAACTTTCCTCCCTTACTAACAAATTTCCTTCATAGGCATTTTGAAAGTAAAAAAAAAAATCTATACAATTACATAAAAGTAAAGTCAGTTCATGTGGTTGTGGGCATCTCATAAGTGTCCACAACCTCCTTGTAAACACAGGAATCCTATTAACTTACTGTTGGTGACTGATGCCAGAACAAATCTCAGAAAGAACATGTGCATACTAAATTTGTACCCCTGCTTTTTTAGCTGTGGAGCTGTTAAAAAGTATAAGAACTTTGTTCCACATCCTAGGAGTCAATGCATTTTTTTTAATATAAACAAATTAAATGGAACAGTTCTTGCTCAAGTTATAAACTAAAATAAAGTCAGCTTTGGCCAGGACACTGTGTGAAAATTTCATCCTGAAGAGTGAAAACAAAAATGAAATACAAAATTGGCTCCAAAATCACTCTCATGGAAACCACTGTGCAGATTTTATGGAGCAGTGTCCAAAGGAAGGTGGTTTAAACAGTCTCCCAAGGGACCAAGATTCCTGATTGCCCAATAGAAGCTGAGCATTAAGTAAAAGGCAAACAAAAGTAAAACCTTACCCTCAAAGTTGTTACATAACTGAACATTCTGTAAAATGCCTCATGGGAGGGCGATGGCATCTCATGACCTCCAGCTCCAGAGGCCTGTGAAAATGGAACAGGAGCTTGCTAACTTCTGGGGCAGGTGATCCTAGATTTCTCCAGGCTTTCTAATTACAGTTAGTAAAGGAAAAAACAGGTCAAACATCTCCTCTGGTATATGAAAAGCAAATCACAGGATGGAATTCTGCCAGACATGAGCATGAAGAAGGCAGTACCTACCTCAAGTTAGTGTACAAGTTGGAAAGACATCAGCCTTTCTAGGATCCTTGATGCATTCCAGAATTACAGCCCTCTCTGGTTACCACCACTTGTGAAGGAAGGCTGAGCCTCATCCAAAACCCTTTACAGTTAAACGAGGGTAGGGATTGACTCACCATCCTTTAGATTGAACCTTTGTTCTTTACCTAGCCATCTCTGGGGAGCTGAATGGGCTTAACCCAGCATTCAGTCCATGCATCAGGCGTTAGGAGACTGGAATTTCTTACTCAGCTTTGGATACTAGGCTTCTGCTTTCATCCTTCCCTGTTCCCCACATTTAGAAAGCACTGGGATTCCCTTAGGTGCCAAAGAGATGCCCAGCAAAGGTGAGGTCAGGGGCATAAATGCAAGAAACCTGTCAGACCTCAAAGTTAAGTTATGTCGGACACAAACTCCAAACATCTTGCTTTTCCTGATTTTCCAGTAAAATATCTGCAGAGTATTTCAGTTATATATTGGTTCTCCAAACATGAGGCTCCCAAAATAGCACCATCCTCAATGCTATTCTCTGTTATAATGTTATTGGCACCACATCTGGCATTGACTTTGATGTGGAACATGAGCTTAAGTACTGATTTATTTTTTTTTACAGGCTTCCCAGTGTACAGCTGAGGGAAGCAATGTGCAAGAGTCACATCCTACACACTGTGGAAACCACGTTAGCCTGTCCTGCAGAGAGAGGCGGGATGGAAACCCTCAACTACTATGGGTATTGTAAAAAATAAATACATTCTAAAATATAAAAAATACAGGAGATAATATTTTTATACAAGCTTGCTGCTCTACAGTTCAACTCATAGGCGTCATTGCACTTTCTGCATCACACCATCAGATTTGGTACCTGTCCAAGCTGGCAAAGCCAAGGGCCCCTCTAGAAATAAACCACTAGAGGGAGACTGACTTCAGCAATGGAACACCCACAGGGAGAAAATCCTGCACATCCATTAAAAAAAAAAAAAAACGAGATTTGGGTCAAAATTGCTCTTTGTGTTTCTTCTTCACAAATAAAAGTGGCTGAAATTAAAGGGTCAAGATTGGCTTCATTAAGGTAAATTGAGGGAGCATCATGTAAATGGGATCAGGCAGTCACGTATTCTTCTAGTGTTTGTAAGAGAGGTTAGGCCAACTCTATTAAAAAAAAAAAAAAAACAACACACCAAAAAATAACCCAGCCACTGAAAATACTAATAGCTGTATCCTAGCAACATCACGGATTCCATGTGGACTTTGTTCTGGAGTCTACAGTCCTATTTCATCAAAATTATTGACTTTCTCAAAGTCTCTAAACGACCATCAAAAAAACAGTTAGTGCTTAAAAAATACAAACATTTAATTAGTCACATTAATAAGAAAAAACGAAGAGCAGCATTGCGTGTTAGTGCTTCCTTTTCATGGAGCTCAATTTAGCTTCCTTTGAAATCAATGTCAAAATTCCCAGTTTATTCATTGGTAGCAGAGCCTCTCCTTCGAGGAGAAAAGCTGGAAATGGCAGAACTTGGCAGATGAGGTTTGTTTCCCAGGCTGAGCTCACACATTGCATGGATGGAATTCATACAGCTCTCTGTGATCCTCCCAGTCATCATGTCCCTATTGCAAAGGTAAATCTATTGGCATTCCAGTGGTATCCAGAGGCTTTCTACAAGGCTCTTGTGCTATGCATATAACCAGTGTCCTTTTTTCCCCTAAGCTTTGTTTTTTTTAACCACAACAAATTTTTTCAAATCACAAAAAATATGAAATCCTGCTGGATCTTCCCAAAAGCCCAGGTCCTGCTCCTCGCAGGTATGAAGACTTCAGGTTTAACACAGCTCTGGGAGGTTTTTCCTCATCAGTCATGCATTAATGAACTTTGTTAGATAAAATGCAAGGGAAAAAGGCCAAATAAATAAAAAATGAAATGACCCAGCCTTTTTGAAGAAAAACCCTTTGCACAAAAGGAACAGCTAAGAATAAACTCAGCCCCAAACAAATAAGCTCTTACCCTTAACAACCTGCATGATGATCCAAGGAATCCTGGGGCTTTTTGGCATTTAACTCAGGGTTTGGGCAGACTCAGATTTTGGTCACAATTTTCACTCAGCTCCAAAGTACATCACAGCTTTTCTGACAGTTTTCATCTGTTATTCCAAGCTCTGCTTCAACAAGTTAGCAAGACCTTTTACAAGAGAGAAAGCACTATTAAAAGAATAGCTTCTTTTTCATCATTCTGCCTTAAAAGCTCAGTTGATAGGATTGTCTGGTGAAAAACGTTTCTCATGCTTTACTTAGCCCACAAAGTTGGTTGAGACCCACCAACACTTTTAAACTGCAAAACCTTTTAATGTGCTATTGCTATAGTTCAAAGTTAAATGACAAGAGAACGCCTTTGTTGAAGAAGTAATTTAAATACAGAAGGGTCAGTTAGTGACTTTCAGCCTGGGAACATGATGGCTGGATTTGAATTCCAGGCATGGCACTGAACTGTCTGTGCTGCTCCAGCAGCAGTGGTGGACAGCCTTGAGCTGACCTGGGAACCGCTGCTCCCGGTGACGGGAACGCGCTGCCGGATCATCATCCCACTCCAACACCCCGGCAAGGGCATTACCTCAACAGACAACACCCTTTTAACTAAGAATTTAGCATTCAAGCAGTGTGCATGGACTCTCTGGTACAGTTAAATCGCACAGTTTTAGTCACACTGAAGGTTTTTACATTGCTCAGCCTTTTGTTTCCACCAGCTGTGGGAGGAAGGGGCCGTAGGCAAAGAGGGGATATCCATTTGCACAGAGTGCCAAAATAAGGGGTAGTTCTGGCTTCATCTAAGCTGTGCACGGGTGTAAACCAACATGAAAGGTAACATATAAGGACAAGAGAGCAGCAAAGAAATCAAATTTCAGATTTTATTTACTCAAAAGAGCATCAGAAGGTACTTTCAGCACCTCAAATAACTCTCCCTGATGACTAGAATAATTGAAAAGTGCTCAGGAAAGCAACTGAACAAAAATTTGAGAGTTGCATACCAAATTCTGCTCCTAATTATGCCTTGAAAGAGAGCTGGGTAAAAGGGGAGGAAAAAAGTAAAATACACAACAAAGATGGGGATGCTTTGACTAGCCAAGCAGATTTGATTTGAAGGCTCTCTGGAGCATTTAGTAGGAGTAGCAACCTCAGCCTGTTGGCCAGTTGCAAGCAGATTGCTTTTGATGGTAGACAAGTGGAAAACAGCAAGGGCTGAATTCATACTAAGGAAATATAAACTTGCCTTCACAGTAGCTTAGCAAATGGACTTTCACTTGTGCATTACTTCCTTTTTTTTTTTTTTTTTTTTGCCCAGTGAATTTTCTAGACAGGTGTTCACAGTAGGTCTGTCCAAAAGCAGAGAAAAGCTAGCAATAGGAATAAATTGGTTCATGACCAACACAGCCACCTTTTGTTCTGACACTGCCCACGCTGTCCATGGTGAATTTCCTGTTGGGTGCCAAAGGCCATTTCGCTGTGATGAGGGCTCTGGATTCGTCCTGCAGTGACGAGAGAGCACAGCCTCAGTGCAGGAAATGTGCTTGCTGTGGGTTGATGTCACTCACACAGGGAGATGTGACAACACAGTGTGAAAAGCCTGTTGTTGCCTGCTTGTCCTGCTGCCAGGTTTAACCCCAACCTGTGGAGGTGGCTTCAGCATGCACATGTAACACACATAATTAGGAACACACTCATTTCAAGACTTTACAGCCCTTCCTGCTAACGAAGAACTTGGGGCCTGAGAAGCACCACGGCAGCAGAGCCAAGGGCTGGCAGTGCTCCTACAGGCAATAAGCTGCTTATCTCTGGCCTAAGGAGTTTATAGCACCCATGTATCCCCAAAAGCTCATTAGCTCCTCAGTAAGCAGCTGAGACATTAGATGTACAGGCAGAACAGCAGTGGCTTGAGTTTGCTACAGCACAGATAAAACTTCTGGGCTTGGCTAGTCTGCAGCAGGCTGGTTCAATAGCCTGAAGCAATCCCACTTATGTATAAACTGGAGAAAGCCTGATCTTGTGAAATGCTCCTTAGTGCCTGGCTTTGCTGGTAGGAGTGTGTGTAGCTAAAACTAAGCCCTGCCACGTGGCTGCATCCACCTCCCTGGTACCCACCAAGAGCCAAACCCAGCATCCAGCAGCATCCAGCAGCGTCCCCTGCCACAGTAGCAGAGGAGGCAACGTGCCCTGATCCAGCCTCACATTGCATCTGCTTCTCCCCTGCCCTGCACTCCTCCATCACTCACTGCCTCTAGGACAGAGTGCTGGGAATGCAACCCAAGCAGCTGCCCTGCATCCCATGAAAGACAACTCTGGATACAGGAAGAGAAGGACAGGAAAATCTGTGCCTGGGGAGATTTTAAAGGAACGGCTTTTCGTAACTTTCTCAGAGTGTCTATGGGACTGGATAGCAGCTATGAGCTCCTGTAGAAAGCCATCATGTCAGGGATATTTCCTGTCTCACTGTGACTATTCCCCGTGTCACGGGGGAGGTCTTCCACAAAGGAGCTGCTTCTGAAGAACAGCGTGTCACCAACAATTCAGCAGGTTAAGTTTAGCAGAGACAGTGATAGAAGTGAGCAGGAAGGAGCTATTCTTCCCCCATGCTTTTCTTCCCTTTCCATTGAGCAAAGTCTTTAAAGATCAGGTCCCTTTGCAGAAGGCTACAGAACTTTAAGCAAGTGGCATGCATGGAGGCTTTCACAGCTATGATACCTGTGTCTGGTTATTTCCAGTCAAAATAATCTCCTACTCAATTATGGAGAAGAATAGAGAAGCTCAGCCTGACTCACAATCACATGGGGGAAAAATGAGAGGAGTTGTTCAAGTTCAAAACGTTCATCTCGCTGTGGAGGAGGATTAGTACTGCTGTGGAAGGAGGCTTTCTCTCCCCCTGCAACAGCACAGCACTAAGGGATGGAAAAGACCCGAGTCCACTTCCCTGCTGTGCCAAATATACTCCTCCGTTCTTCCCTCCTCCCTCCCCAAGAGAGCATATGAAGTATTAAACAGGCAGGAATAAGCCCTTGAAAAATGTGATGGCTAGCTGTCAGATACCCCTCTGGCACAGAGATGCAGCTCGCTGACTGTTCGCCTGCACATCCTCTGCTGCCATCCAGGAAATCAGCATTGTACAGGGACATTAATAGTCCCATCCACTTCGGTGTCATCTGTACATTTTGCACGACTGTGCTAATAATTCTGTGAACAAAACCACATCCAAAATCCTTCATTAGTGTTTTGCTGAGCACAGATCTGGGCTCTCCTGGCCCATACACTTCCCAGCCTCGTGGCAGTGCCCAGTGCCCCATCCCCAACCTGACATCTGGACCCTCTGTACGTAAGAGAAAGGGTGGAAGTTTTCCAGCATTAGTTTAAATCTGTCTTCATTTCACTGGCAAGTACCACGGCTGTGCCCCGGTTACAGAGGGCAAGCATGGCTCCTGTGCAGAGCTGTTATTTTGGGTAGTACTGTAAATTTTGCAGACTTAAATCTTCTCACGCTGTTTTCACATTATCCAGTGCCCAAACATTACCCTAATATGTCATCTTCTGTTCTGTCATTGCCACAGAGTATTATCATGATCGTTGTAAACACCCACAAACCTGCCTCATTATCTCCTGGCACTCCCTCCTCCCCTTCCAGGGATGACTGATAGCCACAGTTATGCCGATGCCATTCCTGAAGTGGCAACCTCGTGGTTCGCTCATCCTCCCCCTTCTCTAGGGTTCATATCAGCTCTCTCTCCCAGCACACCACTGGATTTTGAGTTCCCTTGGCAAAAGGACAGCTTTTTGTTTTGCTTATGTAGCACCCTGGTCCCTGACTCACTCCGTTAGGTGCAAAGATAACACAAATAATGAGTGTCATCCAGAGAGCTTTCTGGGAATTACAGGAAGCTGGGAAGGAGGACCTAAATCTTTTTGTGCCAGATCCAGCTCAAGCTATCCTTTTTTGCTCCAGACTGACCTTTCCATCTCCTTGATTGCTAAGCCCGAAAACTTTTCCTTGCCTGAATTATCTGTGACAGCAAAATTGCTTTGGCTGACTGCTCTCACCTGTCCTGCTTCCCTGTGGTGTGTCAGCCATGGTGGAGCTCTGGGATTGTCCTTCAGGCATGTCCAGACATTTGCTGCTTCTTCCCTTACATCACACCAGGGACAACACTGATTTCTACTACAGTAGTACAGGGGTACAGGACACTTCTCTTTCCAGCCACGGGAACACAAATACCACCACCAATAACAAGTAACTAAGGATTCAAGAAGCACACCAGGGACTGATAGAAAGAAGGCAATATGCCACAGTATTTGCTCTGAGAGTCCCTATTTCAGCTGTCTTTCCCGTTCAAAGCAGTGAGAGGAGAACATGAGGAGGCAGCCAATTCAAGTAAAGCCCACGGAAAGGTCAGAGGAATCCATCTAGCTTGTGCAGCACCATTTTGTAAGCAGAGAATAGCTCTTCATTAAACTTGTTTTGTGGAAGTGATTGAACAGAGAAAGGAAAACAGCTTAAAGCCCTGATTATAATCTCTGGGAATTACCTGTTCCCCACGACTGCTGTGATGGGTCTGGCTTTTGTCTGGCTGTGCCCAAATCAATGGACACACAGCGTTTCCAGCCCCTGAGGGGGCACTGCAGGCAGGAGCCCCGTGTTTCAGTGCTGTGTCCAGGGTTACACCCATGCACAGAGGTGTCCCTGCTCGGCCAGGGGCTGGACACCCAGCAGAGACCTGCAGAGCCAAGCAGCACCAAAGATGAAAGCTTTGCCATGTGGATGTTGGGGCAATCCCTGCTGCTCCTTTTGTCTCTTAATGGTTGACACTTCCCCAGGCACCGCAGTGCCTGCAGGTGAGAAGAGCTCCTTGAGCAGCTCTGCAACAGGGGCTACAAAATACCCTATTTCTATTTTTTAGTCAAATGCTGTAAATCTGGCACTGTCCTAATGTCCAAGCTGAGACTGAGCCTGGGCAAGGAACTCGTTTGAAATTGATGGGTCTGATGCAAAGAAGACATGAAGCAGCCTAAGGTGCTGGCTTGCTGTGTGGGATCAGCAAGGTAGGGCAGGAAGGGCTCTTCTCCTGGCAGGGTGTAACTAACAGGCAGAATTATCCTGGTGGGTCTAATGCCATGTCAGGCCCTTTGGGAGGCTCATATGAAGATTATTAACCCCCCACCCGCCCCTTTTTTTCTCCATTCCTTCTGGCTGTCCCTTTAGTGTCACATCTCTCAGTCAGCCAAATTCCAGGCTCACACCTCCTATAGCACTACATAGCAGCCTCATCAGGGAAGCAGCCCTGGGAAAATGGATGAAAAACCATTCCCTGCCGGCTCTCTTCTCGCTACAGGTGGAAGAAAGATGAGCTAGCAATTTGCTGCTGGCCTGGCAAGATAGCAGTGAATTACGGCAGCTCCTGAGCCAGCTCAGCTGCGCTGGCGAGCGTTCAGGGAGAGGAGAAACCCTTCCCGCAGGAGTGGAGGAGGGAAGCAGGTGTGTTATTCCCTTTTGTTCAATTGATGGCAGAGATCACAGAGCCAACACGGGCCGTGAGGTCTCCTCTGCTCCTCTGAAAAGCCACATGCCCCCAAGGACAACCGATCCTCGTAGTCGTGTTTGGCAAAGCACTCGGGCTGCTGGCAGCCTGCCGTGGCAGAGCCCGCACACGGGTCTGTGCCGCAGCGGGGCCAGCGGGACACGCCGTGCCCCGGCTCCTCCAAAAACACCGCTCCTGACAGAGGTGCCAGGGCTGCCGAGGAGACACCGCGAACCCGGCCCTCGAGTCGCTGCACGGATGTGAGAAACGCCTGGAAAATTGCACAAAGCACTGAACAACCCGTGGGCAATTCTCTGTCACAGTAAAACTTCGGTGCAAATGAGAAACCTAACAACTGAAAACAGCTCAGATGCACTGGTAGGAAGCAAAAAGCAGCCTCAATTATCTACCACCTATCTTTTTTTCCCCTCTCAGGATTTCTTTGCTTTCCTAACACTGCGATAAATAACAGACACAAACCAGATCCACGGGCAAATGAAGTCCTCCATGATACAATTTGCCTTCTACACATTTGTGGGCCAAAGTCTGGGTTTGGTTCACCACTGTTAAAATGCCAGGAGTTCTGCTGAGCTACTCTGCACATGTGAGGGCACGATCAGGGTCAGAGCCTGGTCCCCACTACATGCAGGGAGACTTTCTGAAACCACCCGGAAAGATCAGCTCGAAAGGTGCTCCCCCAGCATTCACTTTTGGGGCTGATGCAGATGATTTAATTGCTACAGTTTCTGGAATAACACTGAATTTACTGATGGCTTTTAATAGAATGCTCAAAAAGGATTTCAGACGTGTCCTTCACAAGAGGCCATGAAGGAAACTCAGTAATAGTACGATAATTGCATTAGCATCTCCAGTGAGCCCAGGGCCATGCGTTGGTGCGTGCCTTACAAGGCACACAGAGAGGCCTTGCCCTACATACACAAGGATGGCAAAGTGGGAGAGACAGGACAAGGATCTGTGTCTCACTGGCCTACACTAAACTGCCCATTATAAACCTGCACCAACAGCACAGGTGCATCAGCAGGTGTTCTGTGCTAGTTGGGTCAAAGGTAGTTTATCTAGCTCACAAAACCTGCCCAGCCCTCCATGGGTCCTCTGTAACTGAGCCTGGGAGCTGGTAAGCCCCTGCACAACACAGAAACACGGAGAGCATCCTGTTTGACCTTTTTAGGAATCCTAGCTACACCCCAAAAAACAGGCTCCCCTAGGAACACAAATATCAGGCTCCTAACTTGCAGAGGCACCTTTTCCCTTTTGTTCACACTGGAATGTTTGCCCTGCAAGCTTGCTGCGAGCCTCCTTCCCCTGCAAACCCCCCTGCCCAGCAAGGGACAGCACACTCGGATGCTGCAATGCAACAGGTGCTGCTGGACTTGCCTCCCTTGCACGAAGGAAGTTAAATGGCCATTTAGTATGGTCCGATGCAGCAGAAGCACACTGGTGACTGACACAGGTGTAACATGAATGTGTGGCTATACGGGACCAATGCACATGCCATAGGTACCAATATGCGTGTATATGGGCGCACACACACCTGCCTTACGCCCAGAAACACCATCTCCATCAGCTGTGAACAGCATCACCCTGCCCTGCGCCTCCGGAAGGGGAGGCAGGGGATCCCCGGGACGGCTGCTTTGTCCGGAGACCCCATCCCATCCCACC
>VZRZ01002544.1:58892-79794 GCA_013398175.1 Climacteris rufus
CCGGGCGGCGCGGCCCTCGGCCCCGGCGCGCTGCCGCGGCGCTGAGCCCCCGGCCCTGCCCGCGCGGAGGAGGAGGAGGAGGAGAGGAGAGGAGAGGAGGAGGAAGGACCCGATGGCGAACAGCAGCGAGCTGGGGAGCAGCAGCAGCCCGCACCTGCCCAGCGCCGGCGGCCTGCTGAGCGCCTCCGGGCTGAAGCTCGCCACGCTGGGGCTGATCCTCTGCGTCAGCCTGGCCGGCAACGTGCTCTTCGCCTGGCTCATCCTCAAGGACCGGCACCTGCACCGCGCGCCCTACTACCTGCTGCTGGACCTCTGCCTGGCCGACGGGCTCCGCTCGCTCGCCTGCTTCCCCTTCGTCATGCTGTCGGTGCGCAGCGGGGCCGCCTGGCCCCACGGGCCCCTCAGCTGCAAGGTGCTGGCCTTCCTGGCCGTGCTCTTCTGCTTCCACGCCGCCTTCCTGCTCTTCTGCGTGGGGGTCACGCGCTACATGGCCATCGCCCACCACCGCTTCTACGCCAAGCGCATGACGGGCTGGACCTGCCTGGCTGTGGTGTGCATGGTGTGGACCCTCTCCATGGCCATGGCCTTTCCCCCCGTCTTTGACGTGGGCACCTACAAGTTCATCCGGGAGGAGGAACAGTGCATCTTCGAGCACCGCTACGTCAAGGCCAATGACACGCTGGGCTTCATGCTCATGCTGGCGGCCGTCATCGCCGCCACCCACCTGGTCTACATCAAGCTGCTCTTCTTCATCCACGGCCACCGCAAGATGAAGCCGGCCCAGCTGGTACCGGCCATCAGCCAGAACTGGACCTTCCACGGGCCGGGAGCCACGGGCCAGGCGGCCGCGAACTGGACGGCTGGCTTTGGCAGGGGGCCCACGCCGCCCACCCTCGTGGGCATAAGGCAGGCCACCCACAGCCAGATCAAGAGGCTGCTGGTGCTGGAGGAGTTTAAGATGGAGAAAAGGCTCTGCAAGATGTTCTACATGATCACCTTGCTCTTCCTGCTGCTCTGGTCCCCCTACATTGTGGCCTGCTACCTGCGGGTCTTCATTAAGGCCAGCTCCATCCCCCAGGTCTACCTGACCACCTCCGTCTGGATGACGTTTGCCCAGGCGGGGGTCAACCCGATCCTCTGCTTCATCTTCAACAAGGAGCTCAGGGTCTGTCTCCGAGCCCACTTCCCGTGCTGCCAAAGCATCCAGAGCACCCAGGGCACCATCCTTTGCGATCTCAAGAGCTTTGGGATGTAGGGGGGCTTTTCTCTTTCTAAAAAAGAAAGATGGATATAAATTTCCATGTTTCTGCATATGAGCTCAAGCGAGTGTGACCTGTGGGGGACATACTAAACCACCGCCCAGCACCCAAACCTTAGGCTGTAAGAAGCTATTTTATTTATTTTTCTATATTTTGCGTATGCTCTCTTCAGAACATAACAGGTTGCTGTCTATGGGAACAGGTACTTGAGCAGAACACCCCCAAACCTTAGGCAGTAAGAAGCTGTTTTTTCTTTGTGATTGTGTGGTTTTTAAAAACAAAACAGGGCTCTGAGTTTCTGGTCTTGCTTCTAACGTTTCTAAACATGGTTCCAACAGATGCGGATTAAGGCCATGACATTTTTTTTGTTTCCCTATTCCTGTCTGTTTTGATAAAGGCTTAACAATTTTACTCATGTAATATTTGATAAGGGCCAAGACAATTTTATACTAAAGTTATTTTTGATGACCTCAAGAGGTGTTGTTTTATTATTATTTGATTTTAAGTGAAGAACCTGAAGAGGACGTTCCTAATGTGGTCAGAAGTCAGTTTTGGTGGGAGCTGTTGGGTTCATTCATTCTCAAATGGTTTGAGTATTTGAAGCAGTTAGTTATAACTTTTGCTTGACATGCAAACAGTGTAGAACTAATTTCAATTTTTCTTGTTGCACTATTCATTTGGTAATATTTCAGAACTATTTGTGAAACGTGATTTTAAAATACCAACTTTAAAAATAAGCAACTATAGCAGTTTTTAAAACCTAGATTGAAATTCATATTTTACTGCCTTTATAGGAAGTTATCTACAAACCTGGGTAATACTTGTACATTTTGACTGTTTTCTTTAATAAAATATTGAAAACCTTTACTGTATGTAATTGTTTCAGAATGGCAGCATTCTGCTTTGCTGACAAATAACTTGTGTATGTGGAAGGTTGTATGTCTTGTGTCTGAGTAGATTTCACAGCTAAGGTTATTATGGACAAGCACAATCCTTATTTGCTGTTAGATCTCAATTTAGGTGTTTATACCAATAAAAGTGACTAAAGCTATTTTTAAGAAGACTTAAATTCATGATGGGCAACAGGTTTAAATAGCACAATTCTTTGTGTCTGCTGAAACCAAATTTCTGTTGTAGCTAATTGCTCCTCTGCTAATGATAGGAAAGACTGTGTAATTGTGGATCTCTAATTTTAGTTGGCAAAGCAGTTTTTTAACACTGTGGCTTGGTCAATACCATACTCATTTATAAACTATATTCTTAATGGAAAGCTTGCATTTATTAAGGATGGCATTTGAACCTGCTTTGTTGTTCTACAGAAACTTCTCTGAAGTTCTTTTAACCACTAACCTGATGGCAGGATCCTGGCATAACTTTTTAGCCATCTCAGAGGAAGCTGTTCCTGATGTGCTTCCCTTTCTGATGGATCAGGTAACATTTAACAAACGTGTGCTGGAGCAAGTGTCACACAAAATGACAGGGATAACCTCAGTTTACATGAGGAAATCTGCATCTGCTAAGAGTATTTCTGTAGAGAGTAGTCCAAACTTGGTAGACATCAACTGAGAAATAGTCATCCTGAATGTAAGGGGAGCACAAAAGAGATGTCAGATCAGAAGAGGGCAAAGGTGACAATTTCATTTTCAGGCAGGGAATGAAATGAGGTGGGGCTTCTGGTTTGGTTTAAGTCTTGCTTTCCACCCCCAATTCAGATTTGAACACCAGAGAGGTAACATTTCCTACAGTGCATAAGGGGAACGTTGCAATTTGAGTTTTTTGGTATAGTTGCAGTGGAAGGTGGAACTGCACCAGTGCTGCCAGAACTGGGCTAAGAAATACTGACCATGGATGGGGTATCCTGAACACATAGAGAGACTTAATGAGCATTTCCAAAGCTGTTTGAAAATGCACCTGAGTACAGAAGGAAACCTGTCACATACTTCAGATCACAGTAGCAGCTGGTTATCAGTGCTAATTATGTTTTCAAGGGGGAATATCAGATGATAGCTCAGTGAGTCTCAGAGAATAATGGAGTAGAGTTGTGTTACAAAGACTAGGGGAAGTCATGGATGCTGTTGCTGGGAATTGTGTTCCAAGTATACTTTACACCCCTGGTTTTACTGTTAGGTCTTTTCTTCAGGGTTCCAACTTCTGCAGAATCCTACTTCCCTAAGAAGCTGCCTGTGTAGGGGCCTAGAACCGTGATCTGTAACTCAGATCTTCCCATCATTTTCCTAATCCTGCTGGTAGCGAAGCCAATATTTTCTTTCTCTTTACTCTATTAAAAATGCCTGATATTTTGGCATCCTCTCTCTCTTCCAGGCTATAAGTAGTACAGTTATGATTCTATTTAAACCACAGAGATGGGAAAATAGTTATTTTAAACCCTCCTTAAAAGCTGCAAGGAGCAGATTTTTCACTTCTAGAAAAAATTAAGCACAAGTTGTAGAATCAGTCGTATATGTGGGGGAGGAAAACTCACCTTTGGGTGACCTGATGGTTTTATTTAGACTTGGCTTATCAAGCAGTGCTGCTGTATTGAATGCCAGTCTCTGTGCAGAGGCATCCCCCAGCTCAGCAATGCCCTCTGTAGATGGGTGAGTTGGTTCTTCTCTGGTGAAGATAACGGGTGCTTTGCTATCACTTGTCAGTGGCAGCCAGACCCAGCCTTGCTACAGCACAAGCATGCAAAAAAAAAAAAAAAAAAGGGGAAAAAGATTAAAAAGAATATCTGTATACTGTGCTTTTTGCTTGCACACAGCTTCCAGGGCTGTCTCAGGACTTCTGATTTACTCTGAGGGCAAAATCAGTGCTGTTTGAAGTTAATGTTTGAAGTTAATTTTATACTTTAGGTACTTGTAATGTCAGTCAGATTATGATCCTGGCTGTGGTAGTACTAAAGAGAAGGAGCTCCAGTAGCTTTAATTCAGGGTTTAGATGGGTGTTGTACAATAGGGCTTAATTCCAAAAGATGTGAAACTAAATATCAAGGACATGGCAGAAAATTAAAGAGTACTCTGTGCCAGCACACCAACAAACACCACTTTGCTGGCTGAGAGCGCACCAAGAAAGTAGAGAGAACCAGAAAGGGCTGGAGAAGCACCAGAGGATAAATATTCCTTCTAAAATCTGAGAAAATATAAGAAAGTTGCAAAAAAAAAAAAAAAAGGTACTTCCAAAGCACAGCATTAACATGTTCTCACAGCAGCCTTCAGTCTGCATATGGGGAAAGTGGGTCACAGAGATTAAATGCTTTGACCAAGATCAGAGAAGGGGTGTCGGGGAGGATGAAAACCTGCTCTGGATTAAAAAAACAATAACAAAGAAAGAATGTTGGGAAGAATGGGATGAGCACAGGGAGGCATTGTTGCTGCTGTTGGGATTGTGAAGTGTGGCTGTAAAGCCTCCATCCCCCAAAAACCAGAGTGCTTCTGGTCTCACTCAGAAGTGCCAATGGCCAAGACTCACTGAGAGCTGGGTGTTAATATTACCCCCACGTGAGAAGCTATTGCTGCTTGTACAAGTCCTGGGCTCACTTACAAAAACTCAGATGGTCTGAACCCCTGTCCCCAACCCCACTGACCCAAACACAAAGTACTTGGAAGGTTTGGTGAGCTGCAGAGCACTGGGGCTCTCCCGGCTCTTCCATTGACCTGTGCTTGACCAGAATGTGCGTTCAGTCTTCTCTCTACCCCTGGAGGCAGATGCATGATGTGTTCCATATTCTGGGCACCACAAGTGCTGAGTACCACAGGAAATACCAATATCATCTCCCCCAGAGATTCTTCACAGTCTGGCTCAGAGGTCACAGCATGCTGCTTCTGCATATCTGTGGTGAGGGATTGCAGTTGTGCTGAGAGCTGCTCTGGAAAAATCTTGATTGCTGCTGCCATCTTCACTCACTCACCAGGTATTTAACACATTCCTTACAAACATTTCTAGTCAAAATCTTGAAGTCAGTGGAGGTTTTTAGTGTAGACTTAAATGTCAGGCCAGCTTGAAAAATGACACTGGTCTGAAATCCCAATTAGCTGTGATGATCTCTGATTTACAACGCTCAGTGCCTGCAGTACCCTGGAGTGCTTGTAGCTCTGCTGTTAGATTTAGAAACAGTTTGCTAGGAAAGGAGCTGAAATATTTGGTCTCAGCCAAATTATCTTGTTGGGTAAAGGTCTCATTCAGTGGTCATGCTAGAAGTGGAGGATGAGCAAGGGATGCGTAGCCCACAAGCTGTCATTGTTTGCTTTTCCAATAACAGGTCTGCACAGAGGAGGCAAAGCTGCCTCCCAAAATGGTGTGAAGCCAGTAGCCTCGAGGAAAAGGGCAGGAATTTGGCTTAGTCTGATAGCAACAGTTCTTTCCTGAGGCTCTACCTGGATGTGATACAGCTACATCTTCAGAAGGCTGCTCTGCCATATGCTGTGGGACTGCCCTGGGACATGTTGTATGGAGCTCAGAGGAGAGCAAAGCTGGCATTTTCCCTCTCTTCCCAGAAAAGGATGCATGGAGTTTGGCTGGACCTCTGCCACTCTCCCCACATGGTAAAGCACAGTCACCTTGCTCTTTGGAGGCACCTGTGCTTGCTCAGAATTGCCAACAAACCACCCTGAGGGAAGTGGCTCCAGACAGAGTAACAGACACATCTTGGCAGAATGCAATGTTAAGTATCACTTCATTAGCTTAGGCTGCAGATTGGATCATTCCACATAGTACCAGAATACCCCAGAAACCTTACTAGATAGTTATGCTGCAAATCAAAAAATTATTAGAAACATGGCAGGGGGGCTGTTTTCTAATAGAGGTCCCCTAAAGTCCTCATTTTTAGCACAGCTTCCTTTGTAGTTGCTCAAAACACTGCACAGGCTATAATTAACTCTATTGTAATAAGAATCAGGAAGCATTTCCCATGTTATGGTGTTCTTATGCTTTGGAATATTATAAAATATGTCACATGTTGAAGAAATGCAGCCGTCTGAGAAAGAACATCAGTGAAGGTGGTCTCCTAAGAGCTGGTGCTGAGTCGTGCTGGGCTGGGGCTGTGCCCATAGACATCTTACTCCTTTTGTGCTGGTGACCTCTGCTGCCGTGTCATTTATGAAGGACTTTGTGTGGGGTAAATCCTTACTCATCCATCAGTTGTAGAACTGGTGACCAGGAGCTGATTTTCCAACTTGACATCTGTGGCACTCTGACTTTGCCTAGAGCTGCTGATGCTGAGCATCTCCAAGCCTATTTTCACTTGGTACAAGCCATTAACTTCCCCACATCTTGACACTTTATCCCAAGAATAATTAGTTATTCTTACTCACCTTTGTAACACACAAAACCACTGAAGGCAAGAGCATTATCACGGGTGAGCGATCGCTGACTACACAAGCTTTCATCACTTAACTTTAAAGTCAGGCTCAGCCTTTCATGCGAGCAGTTGCATTTCTGTATTCCTATTCATGTTTAATGACCTCAGTACTTGCACTCTGCCTTTGATCTCGAGTCATGCATGGCTGTACTGTGGATGTATTTATTGGAAGGCCACTGTCTTCAGCACCACATTTTTCACGTCTGCCGTGACCAGGTTGATAGCACAAAGCACTTTGTGTAGGAGGCTTTCAAGTTCAAAGCTAGTCTTGCAAGGGCACAGGGAAGCTGTGAAGTCACAGCTAATTTTAGGCAATCATCATGGCATTCGTAGAGTAGGCAGAAATCAAGAGCTTGCCCGGTGAAGAGAAAGCCCATCCTAAAGTTTCTGAATGTTATTTACTGGTATGTCATTAAAAAAATAATCCCGTGTTTGTGTGAGGATGATTAACCATTGGAACAAATCATCCAGAGAAAAAATGGATCTTCCATCTGTGAGCCGTGCGGTGTGAGGGTGTGAGCCTGCCCACGGCACACCTGCCCCGAGCTGCTGCCTGCCCAGCCGGGGTCCCTGCGCCGGCTCTGGGGCTCAGCCTCGGCACACAGGGAGGAAAAAGACATCAGAAATGCCAGTAAACAGCACCAGAACCCCCCGTGTCTCCGGGTGATTCACTCCTTCCCTTTGCTAACTGTTTTACAACACCCATTTTATCACAGCATAAAAACAGCAGTGCTCGCTTCTCTCAGAAATTTTAGCAGAGGTAGAGCTAAAATGGCTTTGTCATTAAAGAGGGAAACACAGGAAGATTCAGAGGAAGGGCTGAAGTCTGGGTGCTTTCTGACAGTGACAGAAAGAGGAATGATTTAGTGGAATATTACCTCACTGCACTGAACCACTCAATCTGTCCCCATCTGTCACTGAGCACTTGCAGGAGGGCAATGGAAAGGAAACCATTGAGTAGCTTGATAGTCAAGCATATCAATTGGACTTTTTCCTTTTCTTCTCCTTTCCCTCCCTCATTAGCCTTGCACACTCACACTACCCTGCAGCTCCCGCACTGTGCTGTGCCAAGGGCCAGGGGACCGTCCCCTGGGGGCCCAGGGCTGCAGTGACCCCGGGGCAGAGAGCAGCTCTGGGTGCCCACAGCACCAAGCTGCCCCAGCAGCCAGTTCCAGCAGAGCTGCAGGAGACATCTGCCTGTGGAGGAAGGTGGATGAGCAGGCAGGGTGCTCAGCCAAGCTGCAGTGTGACTCCAGGGGGAGAACACGGGGACCAGAGCCGAGGAACCAGCAGCACCACAGGCAGAGGTAAAGCTGGAGCCGTGGTGTGAGAGCAAGGAGGAACATGTTTGGGCTGAGCATCACCAAAGTGCTTCCCAGCAGGGCCATGAGGGATGATGTGGCAATCAGGCTCTGCTGGTGGGGACAGAGGGCTCGGTGATGATTTTCCTCTCCAATAGATCCTATACTCTCAGCAAGACAGACTTTTTCTTACTCTGTTTGTGCAATATCTGTCTGAGCCTAAATGCTGATGTAAACCAAATCCAAATAGTGGAAGGCTCTGTTGCAATGTGTGAAAGGTTTCTTAGTGAGTTTGTGGTGTTTAATGAAAGCAGGATGGGGAGGGAGCTGGAATTATGACACCACCACAGTCAGGAAATTTTGCCATTGGATTTGAAAAGGTGAGGAACCTTCCTGTCAAGGAAATTTCTTCTTGTGACAGAAGAGATCAGGGAGGAAAAAATTAAAATTCTACTAATTTGACAGGATGCAGGGAAATTTTTGGAAAGAATGAGAATTCTGGCAGCTGCTCACTGGTGCCTGTCCCTGAGCTGGCCTTTCTGGCAGGTCCCATGGAAGAGGTTAGAGGTGTGCTCTGCTTCCTGGACTCCTGTGTAGCCTGGAGTGGTAAACAAAGGGTGATCCCAACTCTGCACCCCCTGGAATTAGAATCAGCTTTGCTGGTTTGCAAACTCTTTGCAGCAAGAGCCACAGATGCTCGTTCATGATGGAAGAGCCCACAAATCTCTGCATGAAGTGACACGAGTGCACTCATGTGTAGGAGAAAAAGTAAACAAGGAAAACCCAGCCCTGCTTGCTGGGCTGGAAGCAGGCCATGTTTTCAGTCTGCTTCTGCATTGCATTACTGCCTTGGCCTTTACAAAGCCACATTACACTTGAAAGCAGATTCAACCCTTTCCGTCTGTTGCGAGGCTGTGGCGGAGGCACAGCACCAGAGGTTGGGAGACCTGGTGGAATTCCCAGCCTGGGAAGAGATGTGCTGCCCAAGCAGTGCAATGCAGAGCTCCACAGGGGCCCATGGCCCATCCTTCCTGTCCATGAGCTGGGATGTAGTGCAAGGACAGCATTGCATCCCAGGATAGCTCTGGCTGCAGCGATGCAGGTACACACTGAGTACAGCACAGATTCTTGCTTTATATGGTCTGTGAGAGGTGTAAACTTCTGGGGACGGGGACATGCCTGTAACACACTGATATTTGGTGCCACAGTACAAAGAAGCATCAGTGTGGGATGCTCTGGGCACTCCTGGCACACAATTAACCTGCACACAATTAACCTGCACATAGTTTCCCAGGTAAACTGGGTTTTGCAGAGGAGACTTTCTGTCATTGTGGCATTGTGCATGCCTTCATTTCCCTCCCACTAAGCTGGTTCATACTCAGATCTTTGGGAACCCCTGCCACAGGGTGTTTACAGGTGTGCCCTATGGTCATATTGCTCATTCCTCCTCTCCTGTACACTTTGCTGTCACCCTGCATTGTACTCCTTGCCACAAAACAAGCTGCCATCCCTCCTCCTCCCTTCAGTGCACCAGGATTACTGTTTCAGCCCTTCACATCCAGCCTTTCCCAGCCCTGATGACCAGACAAAGTGACCCAAAGGCTGCCACCATCCTCCAAGGCAGATGTGTCATACAGAGGAATCTGCCCTGCCAAATCATTGGAATGTGTCCTACTGCATTGGGCTGGGTCTGCCAAGATTCTCCTTGAGAAACCACAGGTGATTTGCTGATGTGCATTAAACTCATCTCCATTCCTGTGCTCAGAATTATTGATTAGCCTAAGGACTGTACCCCTGCTGGTTTGCCATTTCATATCTATGTAACAGAGAATAGCACATTGATTTTGCTGTTATCAAAATACTCTTGCATTTGCACAGTCTATTCTCTTCTGCAATTTTCTAATTGCTTCTGGAAAACACATTATACATTGTCAAGATCAAATTCCTGAGACATCTTGTTTAAATCAAGGGATCCTTAGCACCTTCTGTTTCTCTTGAATATCCATCCGTGCAGAAATAAATCCCAGAGCTCCTGGGGCAGGGGAGGCACTGATGAGGACCTCAGTCTGGGGTCACACTTGCAGATGTCATGCTCTGGTTTGGTAGATTGTTGATAAGGCAAGTTAGCAAAGTACCTCTTGACAAGGGATATGTTTCTCAAACACACCAGAGCTTTAGGGTAACAACAAGACTAATGTTTCCCACCCCTCTACAAATAATAACACCAAACATAACCCCTTTTCTTACCTTAAGAGAGCTAAGTAGTATGTATTATTCCATTTTGTCCTCTCACACATTATAACCTTCAGCTTTCTGCCAATTAGTCTCCTTTCATTTACTGGTTCTGTAATCAGGGTTCTGGTTAGGGTGACCTGTGTCTTCAGTAAGGACCCATCCAGATCTGGGTCCCTCTTGCCACACAACCAGAATAATCTATTTATTTGGCCACCTCCTCCCTCAAAGACTTGTAACATTTTTTTCAAGTGGAAAATTTTCCCAGGGCTTTGTGGGTAGGGGGGGTGCAGATGAAGCTGAGTTTCAGCTGGGCTTTCTCGTGCTCAGCAGCAGAGCCTTCCCTGCAGCCCCCCAGGCTCACAGGTGTGTGCTGGCTCAGCCAGCTGTGCACCCGCAAACCCCAAACACCTTGCTTCACCTTTCCTAATAAGCATGTAATCAAATTAAGGCAGCAACTCATTATATGTGGTGGTGTCCTTTCCTGCAATGGCTCTCTGCTAACCCAAAATCCGGTAATAAACATGGAAACTCCCTCAGTGTGGTGGGATATCAACATTATTTTATAGCATATCTGTAATATCAATATTCATACAATATTAAAAATTAATGCACACGTGTCTATTAATAATTAATTATATTACTGCAATATTAATATAATTAAAACACACGTTGGCACAGTTCTCCTAAGTGGAGTGAATAAAGGGAAGTGTTTAAACCAATCTCTCTCTTCAGAAGCTGTATGTACTGGGGAATGAGGCTTTTCCCCTTCACCAAGGAGGTTCCAGGGCTGCACAAGTTCTGTTCTAGTTTTTCATCTGATTTCTCCTGCAAGGATCTGTCCCTTTCCTTTCTTCCAAGGGAGATGAGGAAACTGTTCCTGGCCTGGGATAATTGCCAGAGTGATTCTGGGGCAAAGTGAGCAGCACAGGGGACTGCAGAAAGCTTTTCATGGCAGGGTTGGCTTGAGGCTGGTCACCTTTTCCGTGGGTCATCTTGAGTTATTTGCTGTGCTGCTCAAGACAAAGCTGGCTCCAGGGAAAAGCAGAGGGGAATGCATGGCCATTCCCATTTGGAAATGCTTCTTGTGGTCACTGGTTTGCCTATTATCACTGCAGAGGGAAAGGGTGCCCTCCCAGCCTCTTCCACTGCAGAAAGAAATTAAAGGGACTTTGCATGTGTGCTTGGGTGAGGAAATCTCCCCTAGGGTGGGAGAAAAGATAATTGATTAGGGCAGAGTTTAGGAAATAACTGGGATGCAAAAGCTTAATCTTCGTTCCAAAATGATCTCTCAAATCAACTAACCTCCATTGTGAGTGTCAGTTAATGAAAATTAAATTACTAAAAGGGGAATCGTAATAATTATTGCCAAGTGAATGTAGTAGGGATGTAGGACAATGAGGTTTTGCCTTTATCTCACCTACATCAGCAGGGAATGTGTGGAGAAGCCCCTCAAGGACAAGTACAGGATAATGTTTCTCTCCTTGCACTTCCCAAATACCCTGTCAAGGAGCGTCTGCAGGGCTCAAGAACTTCCACCTGCTATAGGTGGTGTGAACTTTGAACTTGTGTAATTGGGCTGTTCTCATTACCCAGATAAATCCTTAATCCCACAAGTTAATTGGCACAAATTACAACTACAGAGTTGCTCTGCTCTTCCCTGATAAACTCTCCTAGGATTTCAGTTTGGCAGGTCTGAGGCAGTCCTTAGATAGAATTGTCCACTCTTTTACAATGATATAAACCAGGGTCTCACTGCCTTCAGTGGAGTCACTGGTGAATTATGTCAGCAGGAGATGAGGAGCAGGTCTAGCATTTCCTGCTATGGTTCATTTTTTGTGTTCTGATTTTAAAAAAATGGAGCAAAAGATGGGACACATGCACATTTGGGCTACTCCTCTTTTCCTTCTTGATTTTCCCTTTGAGTGTAAATTGAAGTCCACGGTGTTGAGCTTATTTCATAGTGACAGAGATGGACAGAAAAGCAACCCCCAGACTCCCAGTGTGTTCCTCCTCTGCAAACCCAGACTTTGTGGGTGCACAGGGTTGTTTGGGGAGCTCCCCTACTTAGTGACAGTGGTAGGATCAGGCTTGGGGTTTGGTTTTAAATTCTGGTCATGGAAATTTCTGCAGTGCTTACATTGGCATGGGAGTGATTTGGCCTTTCACCAGCCCTTTGGGTTAGTGTTGAGCCCTCTGAGACTTCAGAGCTAATACAGGCGTTTTGTACCTGATCACATTAATGCAAACCACCTGTAAAATTACCCTTTAGTGGCACCTCAGTCTTTTCATTTTTATTTTGTCTGTCACCACTTGCCCAGCTGCTGTATCACCACAGCAAAGAGGGAGGCAAAATACAGAGGTATTGGAGTGGGTGCCTTGGTGTTTGGCAGTGTTGAGCCAGGAGAATGCAATCCTCTCTCAAAACTTTTTCTAACATGTACATGATCCATGAGGATCTGACAATACCTAGTTCAGTTATTCCCTTCTGTCTCCCCAGGGAGGTTGTGGAGCTCAGTGGAAAGTACCTGGTAAACTCACAGGCATGTTTCTCCTCTCACTAATACAGGTCTTGGCCTTGACACAGCGTGCTCACTTCTCCAAACCCCCCCCATCTCCACCAGTAGCAAAGCACCGATTGTTGAAAGATGAATGACTTCACTTTTCCAGTTCCAGCATATGTTTGCATGTCTGAGAGCAAGAAACGTGTGAATCTCACACAAACTATTGGAATTCCAGCTCTGGGGACTGACAAGTAAATATGAAGTCACACAGTATTTCAGAGAAAACCCACAAATCTTATGTTTGCTGGGCTAAAGTTGGTCCTTTGAGGCACGCGCCAAGAAAAACCTCTCATATTAGTTACACCAAGATTCCTCCAAAGTCTGAGACTGCAGCTTGATTGAGGAGTTCATGCCTTGTAAACTCCCAAGTTTCCCAAGAAGCAGCCAGAGGCACACAATTTTTTGCTATTCATAAGGAGCTCTGCTAGCTTGGGTGGATCCAGTGTGGGATAACACATTACACTGAATAAAAATGAAAAACCACAATGACAAAATAATGTTATAATATTAAAATAAATCAAATCATATACTGCCATTATTCTGATACAGAATTTTTACACAGCAAATTTGATACATATACAAGAAGTCAGGCAGCCCATTACAATAAACTTCAAGGTTCCTTTTTTTCTTTAATATAAACTACATCTTAATACATAGTTTGAGATGATCAGGTAGTTTTACACCAATTCAAGTAACAACAACTTCTCATCGTAGAATACTAAAATAACAAAAATTTTAATGCTCTGACTATCGAAATGCTTTGGTTCCACCTGCCACTTTTAAAAAGTGTAAAAACCACGTCTATTGGTTAAACCTTTACCCTAGAGATGTGCCTAACTTACAAATAAAATTATATTAATAAAGATATGAAATGCAATGTAAATACAGGTTTTTTGGCAATCGTCATATGCTTCACACTACGCAGTTATCCAACTCTCAGTCCCATTCAGGTATTCCAAAGTGTAAAAGCGTGGCCAAATTTTTCCAAAACTGGCAATAAACCTGGATTTTTTCATTCTGGGGTTAAGCTGGAACCATGAAACCCACAAAACGGTTCAGGAATGCTCAAGCCCCTGCCCTCAGAAAGAGCTTTGCTCTAGCAGACATCATTTTGCCACCCCAAAATGAAAGCATCCTCCACTGCGAGTCCCTCCTGAAAACCTTGGCCACCACAGCACAGCATCCCTTCTCCAGCTGATGTTGGTGAGGCAGGAAGGTGTGGTGAGGGGTCTCCCCTGGCACGTGCCCTTTTTAGTCACAACAACGAGAAAACGAAAATACCGAGTGGCTCTTTCTGCTGCAGAACAGTTCCTGCTAAAAAAAGACGTCTTCTTTCCTGAAGTCTGGCAAACATTTGAATTTGCTGGGAGAAGTCCGTAGGCAGGCCAGGCCCGGCAGGCAGGGGCAGGTGTGGTGCATCCGCCGCCCCGAGAAGGGCACCTGGGACAAAGAGCACAGACATCAGTGACAGGGAGCACTGCAGCAGTGCTGCTGGGGCCATGGGCTGGCAGGGATAGTGAGGACACAGGAAATGCCACCCAATTCCCCCCCTCCAGATCTGGAGATCCCCAGGAGCTGCAGCACAGGGGTGCAGAGCAGATGGCAAAGCCAACCCTGTTGTGCAGCCTGGTCAGGCCACGGTTAAGAGCGGGATGTTAACAGTCGTGCTGCTGTGTAAACCTACAGCTGTGACACATGTTCTCCATTTACTCCCGTTTCATAAAGGACTTTGTTGTGAAACTACACTGGCCTTTAACATCACGTTTTGTGGTGCCACTGTGCAGGGCTTTCTGCTTGTCCCCGTTCCTGCCTTGTCACACGGCACAGAGCAGGACCTGGGAACCTTGGGATCCTGTGGTAATCATGCTGGAAAGGATCTCTGGAGGTCACCTTGCCTGACCTCCCTTTGAGCAGGATCCTTTTCGCCACAGGGCAGAGGTTTCTTATTTCCTCCCACCCTACTCCAGCCACATGGTGCTGCAGGGAGCACATACGGAGTTCATTAGAAAAATTTCATTGTGCCACGACATGCACATGCACTGACACTCTTCAACAACTTGATCACAAGCTCTGTCTTTTACAGGAGCCAAGCAGGACAGCCTGGTGGGAAGAGTCTGGGAGCCATGGTGCTGCTGGCTGGAAGCACACACTGAGAATTCCCTGGATGCAGCAAAGGAAGCACAGAGGTACAAAGCCACAGCTACCAGCCAGGCAGGCAGCCATAATTCCCTCATTTCCAGATTTCTGGGGGTTTTGAGCCTAAAATGTTAATATTCCAAGATTGTCTTGTGTCAGTGTGCAAATTTTGTCTTTGAGAATGTGAAAGGGAGAAAGTCCCACACAGTGCCCTGTGCATCATGCCAAGGACCAGCCTGACTCCAGTGACACCCCACTGCGTGCAGGGGCTGGGCAGGGGGCTCACATCCCCTGCAGTGCCCTGGGCCAGCAGCAGCTGCCTGCCCAGCACTGTGAAGAGCAGCCCCAGTGCAAGGGATGCCGTGGGCTTCCCCACGCCACCCACCACAGCCCCTCTGCTCCACAGGCACGGGGCACTCCCCATGGCAATCACTCCTCCTGAGTGCCCACACACAGCACAGCAGCAAAACCCAAACCTGAGCTCTCAACCTTCCCCCAGCTCTGATATTCTATTCAAAGTATCCCACTTGCTGCATGGAAATGTTCCTTCCAGCAGGACTCCCATGGTGTCCAACCTCACCTGCCTGGCCCTGTCTGCAAACCCCACCTGGACCTGCCTCAGACCCTGCCTTGAAATTCCAGCTGGGACTGCTGACAGCATCAGTCCATCACCATGTAGTTGGTGAGAAGGAAACTAGAAGGTGGAACCCAAGTGCCAGCTGTCTTCTCCAGGGTATCTCCTGGCTCCTTGGAGGTCCCCAAGGTGCCATGGCCATGGTGGTGCCTGTTTGACCTGTCCTGCAGGCAAGTGAAAGGTTTTGGTGCTCAGGGCATCCTGCTGCTCCCTATACAAGTATTTACAAGAGAGGAACCATTGAGCAAACACTCCATCCTTAAAATAACTTCATTTCATGTTCTACAGTAAATCCATTAGCTTTGTGTTTCTCAGGAAGAGCAGTGGGGTGAGGAATCGAAATCTAAAATTAACCTCATAAAGCTTATAAACATCAGTGACTAACTCAGGGGTGGACAGGTATCTTCTCTGATTGTAATTATGCAGGCAATCAGCTTAAAATATGTCACAGTATAAATTACTGCCCAATAAAAATAAGCTCATAAAACCCCCTAGAAGACAATTTCTCTTATCCTAATTCCTGGTAATGTAAAGAGCCTTTACAAGAAAAACCCACTATATTACATAGTAAAATTGACAATTTGGTCCCAAATATCACAGCAGGAGTTTTAAAAATTTAACTGCAATAGAACAGAGCCTAAAACTTCCTAAAACTGAAAAAAATAAACTGTAGGTATTGAGCAGAGAAGCCAGGCCTTGGATGAAACTGTGAGAGAGGCAGCTAACTAGTTACACATTTATAATTTGAATTTATTGCCTTGATATCTTTCACTTGTGATGACTCTTGGGCCATGCTCTTCCCTGAGGATGGCTCTGAAGACCACCAGGTTCTCAAGCTCCCTGGCAACATCCCCTTCAGTCTTTTGTATTACTTTTAAATAAGCAGCTTTTTCCATACTGCATATAATATACCTAATTACATAGCCTTAAATAAATGTACTTGTTAAAATCGTTATATTAATAATACAGTGTATCACCTAATAATGTACTAATATGTAACTGATGCTATATATATGTGTGTGTGTGTATATATGTATGCATACATATATATTTGAAATTAATAGGTAGAATAGAAGGAAAGAGCCTGCGGGGAATTTTCTCAAATCCAAATGTGTGTCAACACCTCCTCAATGCACCAGGTGTCCCAACACCATCTGGTGACATTTTTATGCTTGTGATAGGACCTTGTCCACTCTCTGTGGGTTCAGTGACATTTGCTGTGTTCCTGCTCACACGAGCAAGGATTGGCAGGGCTGGGTTGGGAACTGCTAACGCTGCTTTGGATCACGTAACAAAACAAAGCAGCAACAACAAACTAATAAGAAAACAACCTGGAAAGCGTGTAGTGCTTTCATCCTCTGATTCTCCTCAGCATAATTCTGACAGTAATGTACTTCCTTACGTAGGTACCTCCGCTGCCGTTTCCACACAGACGCAAATGCTGGGCGTTGTAGGGAAGGGGATGTTTCCCTGCCTTTCCACCCCGTGTGGTTTTCATGCAAGGTGACATCCAGCTCAGGACATTGCTGCTGCAGCCCCACAGCCCCCTGTGACGTACTCACTCTGTGACTCAGGGGATGGCACTCCTCTCCCAGGTTTCCCAAGGGGGTGCACATTCTGAGGCTGCGGATCCACAGGCTGACGGCGCAGCACATCCGCCCGCTGCACTGCTGGTCCCGGTCGCAGGCCTGCGGTTCAACACAGCATTCAGCAAATGAGATGGATAAGAAATGGATTCCAGAAATAGCACAGATCAGGTGCTCCAGAGCTGCCTCTGGCACCCCATAAGTTATCATGGCTCATTAAGGCTGAATAATAAGATTTAAGGCTGATTTGCAATACTTGTGTCTCCAGTGGATCAGAACGGGCAGGCTCCTGGCGCATTTCAGAGTTGAGCCCAGGTTGTTTAAAGCCAGGACCACACATGGAGCTGCTCAGGGCCAAATCCAGGACTGCCAGTAATTACAGTCCCAACTTCTGAGCACTGATAGACCGTGGCACTTGCAACTCACTTTCCCAGATCAGTGCCTGAGTGAGCTCAGCAGGGACAAGGACCAACTGCACTAAACTTATCACCAAAACCATCACCACAACAGTCTTATGGATAAGCTAAGTTACGAATTCATCCATTAATTTAACGACTTTTAAGTAACTATTCCTTCTAACGTCATATGACAGTATCATATGGTTGAGTGCCTTTGCAAGACTGCACAATAGTTTGGTTAGAGAAGTCCAAGTGGAAGTAGCTAAAATAGAAGTTTAAATATGGATTCTGTGGTTGTTGTCTAGAATTACATGTAGCTAAAAGAGATCTTAAAAGAGGTCATAAGAAAAACTTTGCCTAAGTGTCCACATCCAAAAAAATCCTGCTGTGGTAGCATTCCCCTTCACAGGAGGCATAAAATATTTTAGCCACTTACCCAGTACAGCTTAGATAAGCAAAAACCAAAATGCAAACTAGTGGGTATGTTTTAAAACCCACAAACCATGAAGAGCAATTGACACATTAGAGTTTGAAAACAAGTTACTGAACATCTTTCAGTTACTTTTTAATCACAAGCATATCAGACTTTTTACTATATGAATATAACGCAAAACCCAGTCTCCTTGCTCCAGTGAGAAATGCCGTTAGTTAAAGGCTCTGATTACACCCCAAATGTAAGGTTAATTAACTCACTGCTCTTGGTGTCTGACTGCAGCAGATAGACCAAAGGCACTGGTCAGCACTACGTAAATGGGAAACTCATTATAATGTACGTAAATGATAATAACAGCTCTGGGGAAGACACATATCAGAATAAACATTCTCTTGAGGGAAAACTTCACAGATCTTGCCTTGGGATTTACATGATAAATGACTCTAGACTGTACTCACTGGGTAAATACTGTACTGCTTCTGTACCAGCAGAAGCCAAAACAAAATGCATGTTTAAAGATCAGCCAGTAATTTAGGAAGAAGCTGTTGCATTAGGATCAAGCTATTAAATAGTGTGTATGACCCAAACGGTTCCTAAACACACATCTCTGTGCCACAGGTAAGCCTGAACACAGAGCATTTACTTGTAAGACTAATATGGCCATAAAACTGCCACTTCAGCCTGTCAGGTAGATAATACTCACTTTCTGAGACCTCTCTCTTTAAAAATAAATAAATAAATAAGCACTTTAATGATCTTATTTTGCCCTAGTCACAAAAAACCTTGCAGGTCCAGTGATTCTGGCTGCCCGCAGCACACTGGTGCCCACTGCTCAGCTGGAGTCACAGGCTCTGCTATTTCTCACCTGTCAGCTCCTTTTTTATTCAGCTATATGTCTCAAACCCCATCCATCTCCGTGGGACTGGCCCTGGTGTGAAACACCACTCAGTTGAAAAACACACCTGAGTATGTTGTACCAAGCAAGGGTCTCCATGTCCGTGCTGAACAATTTCCTTCTAAAACTCACACATGCATATTTACATCTGGCAGAACTTTTAAGGCTCCCTTTCCAAAAATGTATGACAAGTTTTGAAAATATTCAACCCAAACAGTCCTGCCCACACCTTATCTGCAATGTGTAATTCATGCTGTTACTCCTAATCTTCCCTGAACGTCACATGAGCATCCCATTTAAACACAGTTTTCTGAAAAATCAGCCCAAGAATATGTCCCAGGTGAATGCCAGCTGCAAAAGCAACTGGTGTCAGCACAGGAACCACCACTGAAGTGAGGAAAGTTTGGAAAAAGTACTTAAATTGCAAAGGAAAACACCTTGCAGGCTCAGAGGATGGGGACACAAACACCTACGTCACCTCTCATCTGAGATTTGCCTGTTCATCAGAAGCCAAAAATGCATCAAAGTGATTTAAGCAGAAATGCTCTGCAATAGTTAATAAAGGAACATTTTCTAGTTCTAGTCTATTTTTACTTTTTGAATCTGCTTTGTCCTTGATCTATTATTCAGTGCCTCACAATTACTTTATTTAAAGGATTAATTGTGCTTTAAAGGTGTAGCCACAACTCTAAAAACAGATAAACTGCTCCTCCGTCGCTGGGAATATTTCCACTTAAAAGGAACTTGAAATTCTCAAATATTAAAAAATTCCTTCACATTCTGGGCTCTAAAAAATAATCAGTCCTGGGAACTGATCTGGCTTTCAGAGAAATGCCCACGAGCTGTTTCATGGACTTTGGGGGTCCGGACAGGGAGCCTGGACAGCCACAGAGAAATCTGCTGCTGTGAGTGCAACTTCTGATGGTTACAAAAGACATGTAAACTCTTGAAGGAATGCAAGTGCTGGGTAATTAATCCAAAGCAAACACTTAAAAAATCATTTTACTTTAGAGTGATGCAATGCTTTGAGTTAAATAACATCTTTGGGGGAAAAAAAGTATTTTCACAACCAAAGTAAATATTGAGCCTAATAACAACAACAAAAACAACAACAAAGATTTGTTTGCAAGGGATGGCTTTTGAGGGGGAAAAGCAGCACAGTCATACTCAAAGAAAAAAAAAAAAAGAAGAGAAGCAGCGTTTTGCGAGGGCTGTAATCCTTCCCTGTACATGGAGGAGCTGGAGGAACTCGGGGTGCACAGTGGGCAGTGCAGTGCCCTGAGCCAGACCTTCCCAGAGCAGCTTTGGGGGCAGCTGCGGCTGCATAGGGGGTCATGGGAGACAGCTCCAGCACTGGGAAAGCAGCAGGAATCTCTGCTCCCGGACCAACCTGGAGACAACCCCCCAGCGAGTCCAGCCATCCCTCAGCCCGAAGGAACAGACCCCACACTGTGGCATCCCTTCACCCAGAGACCCGCAAGCCCTGGCATTGCCCACCGCGGACACTGACACCTCCTGGCATCACCCACCGCAGAGAGACCCCCGAGCTCTGATCCCGCTTCATCCAGGGAGAGCCGCAGCTCCGGGCATCCCTCACCCCTGCGAGGTGCCGCGTCCCGCCATCACTTATCCCAGACGGACCCCCGAGCCCTGTCATCTCTCATCGCCTGGCGACTTTCCCTCCCACGTCCCCGTTATCACTTATCCCGGGTTCGGCCGTCCGTCAAGGCACTGGAGACCGCTCTGTCCCGGCACCCGTGATTCGGGCAGACCCCGGCCCCGGCGGGGCTCGCTCACCCGCAGAGCAGCTCCGGCATCGCTCGGGGCAGAGCGCCNCACCCCCCCCCGCCTCTCCTCGCACCCCTCCGGCAGAGCGTTCTCCTCTGCCCGCATCCCCTATCCCGGGACATTCCCCCATCCCGGGACATCCCCCCGGTGCCGCTATCGCTCACCGCGCACAGCCCCCGAGTCCCGTCCGCGCTGCCGTGCGGAGCCCTCCCGCCCCCGCGGCCCCGGCCCGCCCCAGCCCTCCCGGTGCCGGTGCCGGTGCCGGCTCCCGTCGGTGCCGTCGGTGCCGAGCGGCGGCGCTCACCCCGGTGATGACGGCG